>CAJUYI010000676.1:69810-105463 GCA_910591695.1 Galerucella pusilla | reverse complement strand
GTTTGAAAAAGCTACTGTGTTAGCGAAACGCGTCACTTTATGTTTAAATACAACGTAGATTTAACAAAATAAATTGTTTGATTTCATAACTTACTATGGATCTACATCAAGTAAAAGCCTCATCTATTCAATTCGATTCAACTTTTGTTGAAACGATTTTTATCTAATTCCGCTATCAAATGTAACACTTCAAGTCATTCCTTGACGTTAGGTAACGTCACATTTTTCATAACCTTCATATATATCAGTTATGAAAAGTAGTTATGTAAAAACTTTACGTAACTGTTTAAGTTTCGAAGAATAATTTATTGATTAGGTCTTGTCAAAAATGATTTCATTATTCGAACTGACAATTACTTCATAGTAACAATACTTCTAACACTCTTTCTATCCACTTTAACATTACCATTGTAATTGAAGATTTTATTAAATATTATGTAGGCGCGGAATTAGATAAAACGTTGTACGTAAACACGTTATGAAGAGAGCTACTTTGTTCAACTCGCGTAATTTGCAGCGTAATTTGCAGAACTCGCTAGCGCTCGTTTTGGCAAATATTACGCTTGTTGATAAAATCGTTCAACTAAAATCGTTCAACTAAAATCGTTCAACTAAAATCGACTAGTGACAACGCGCCTTAAGACATCTCAAATTTAAGGCTTTTTCTGCTGATGGTTGTACCGTTCATGTGAAGATATTAGTAGCCTTTATCAGGTTTTTCACTAGTTCCCTCTTGGAGAAATCCTCCTTTGGATACTGTAGTCCCTAGAATCTATGTATCCTTTGGAACGGAGAACATTTTGATGAGTATGGATAATAAAAAACGGAAAATTCTCTTTTTTTTTCAATGATGTAACTTATCTCTTCACAAAACTACAAATTTAAGTTCTATACAGCGGCTTATGAAGTGTATATTTCCAGCTCTAAGCGTAGCTTGAACATAAATTTACTGGAACCAATGAGGTTGGAAAGAAATAACAGCTTGCAGTCACAAAACCATAAATTCAAGAATATGACTGGACTGGGTTTGTCTGTATATGATGTTAGTTTGTTTTTTAGTAGATCCCAGGAGACTGAAGTTTATAAAAAAAAATAACAAGTTTTATTTGAAGAACTTTTTTCTTCCTTGTTTTATGTTCTCAGAAAATATAGTTTATGGTGAAGTTTGATTAAAGTATATAAATGTTTAGCTAAAAGTTGTAAAAAGTATTGTAAAAGTCTTTTTTACAAATCAATCACGTGTGCAGATCCTCTTCAGCCACCAATGGCCACTTGCATATCTTCGATTTCTTGTTCAACTTCAATTACATCATTCAATTATCATCGAACTGTTTTTCAACATCAAGGTCGGTAACCTTGTCAAGCTTGGATGGCCAGATATATTATTTTATTTGTGGATAATTAATTGCCTCTTAAAATATCTTCTGTCAATTGTTTTTATGTGTGCGATGTTAGAGTAATGCCTTTGTGGCTCGGATTCAATTACATCCGGAATCTTGACTAAGATTTACTAAATGTTGTGTTCCAAGTGAATCGTATACCAGGAAATTCAATACACCGTTTTAACGAAAGTTTTTTTGTTGTTGTGAGGCCCAGGGTCGGGCCCGGGCCGCAGAAAGGAGCTGCCGCCCCTTCCGCAGCCAGTGCATCCGCCATCTCGTTGCCTTCAAAACCAGAGAGGGCTGCACCACGTTCCGCCTTGCAAGATTAGCAAGTCGTTCTCGACATTCGTTAGCAAGTCCTGAGTTGCTGGTATACCCCCCCTGCTCTATCACCAAAGCATGAGCCATCTGTGTACCAGACGGCCCCATTAGGCTGTGTATTCCTCTCTTTTTTCCAGGACTCTCTATCCCGGATCATGGCCCTCTATGGGGTAGCGAAGTAGTACTTACGCAGGCATTCATCAGCTGCTCGAGCCAGAACTGGAATATCTTCCAGGAGCCGGAGCTTCTTGACGTGCCTGCACTCTTCCCCTCTTCGCACGTATCCCAGCCGTCTAAAGCGCAGGAAAGCCCTCCCCGCCTCAGCCTCGATCACATGGTGGAGAGGCCGAAGACCAAGGATCACTTCCATCGCAACAGTTGGTGTAGTCCTCATGCAGCCAGTTGCCCCCAAACTGACCACCCTTTGAAGGCGTGCCAGTTGCGATCTAGTCGTGACCAAGGTTACCCTCGGCCACCAAACCAGAGCCGCATATGTGAGCATAGGCAGCATAATCACTTTATAGAACCATATGATCGTTTTGGGGGTCAGTCCTCACCTCGGACCAATGGCTCTCCTACAGGCCCAATACGTGTTTGTCACCTTGCTTAGGCGACTATCAAGATGAGCCTTCCATGTCAGTGATTTATCAAGGATCACTCCTAGATACTTCACCTGTTCAACCACCGGCAGTGGTACTCCATCAAGATTTAGACCCTCAGGTCTCATACCTCTCTTTTTGGTGAAAGCAACTATCTCAGCCTTGGCAGGATTAACTGCAGGTCCGTGCTTGTTACAACATCCATGTACCCTATTCAGAGCCCTTTGCATGAGGTCTCTGAGAACGGTAATGTGCCTTCCAACAACAAGGACTCTCACCGTTTAAAAGGGTTATTAGCTCGTCAATGTGGGCGAGAGAACACCCCCTTGCGGACATCCTATAGCGACGATTCCTTTTGCCACATGGTCTTTCCATGTGTCCTCTACTGTACGGTTGCACAACATGGCCCCAAGCCAGTGAGTGATCATTGGCTCTATTCCATGATTTGCCGCACGATCCTACAGGGTTGCTGTCAAACGCCTCTTGTATATCCAAGAAAGCTCCCAGGGCGATCATGCCATTTTCCAGCGCCTTCTCCACCTGGGTTACCAGTTGGTGTGAGGCGCTTACAGTTGACTTGCCGCACCTAAAAGCATGTTGGTTGTTGTGCAAAGGATACCTAAGCCCAACCTTTTCCTTAATGTACCGATCAGCCACCCTCTCCAGTGTTTTCAGCAGAAAGGATGTTAGGCTAATGGGTCTAAAGGATTTAGCCACCGTATATGTGGTACGACCCGGCTTGGGTATGAAGACGCCGTCTCACTGACAAGTACACTGCCAGTTTTTGATATATTATGAACGTAGGTACTCGTTATGTCATCATTTTTGGTTGAGCGCGAATGTATTCAAATAATTGTATCTTGATAGGTAATTTGATGAACCCTCAAAATATTAAAACTTGTCTATTATTGACCTAGCTTAGGGAAAATTATTAACCACTAATAGAGAAATTCAACTTCTCAGTTGGCTAGAAGAATAATTGTCAACTTCACAGCTAGTAGTGGAAATAAGCTAATTATAATTAATAAAAAAGGTAAAAGCAATACTTACTCCTGAATTGGTATTAAAGCAAACACTTATTAAACTTGACATCGGTGCTAGCTTAAACCCTGCAAATGAGTTAAACTAAAATGAATTTCATGTAATCCCAAGACATGTTGGGCACGTGGTGAAGTACCTATCCACTCAGAAACACGAAACTCCAACTTTAAGGTCACGTTTCTTGAGTTAGACAGATAAACAGAGAGCACTCCGGATTATTTTTATAGCAAGTCCAATACCTTTGTGAGTTGGTTTAATCATTTTTGCAAAGTTTTTCTTTTATATATATCTTCATAAAAACCGTAATCGAAAGATATTAGTGGATTAGGCATGCCCAAGAAAAAACAAAATTCTTTTTTTTTTCTATTATTTTTTTCGCTGCTAATTTTTCACCTAAGTGGATTTAGAAAACTCCGCATTTTTTAATATTATCGACAAATTCCCGGACAAACCTCAATTTAACCCCAACGAGCTCATTTTTCTCAATTCCCATAATAAATTTTACCAAAAAACACGCGTAAAATCGTAAATATTAGTAACAAACTTCTTCATTGTATTTTTTGGAGACACATTTAAAATTCATTGTGCTGTCAACCTTCCATTGTTCAAGAATAGAATGTTTTGAAGGGAAAAATTGCAACGCATTCATTTTATGAGAGCTGCAACCGGGAAAAATTGTGGAATTCAAATTTACATCACGTTTTCTGATGAAGTGAAATTTAATATTTGTCGAGACGAGTAAAATTCGTCTTCTTTTTAATCCTAAAAGGTTTTTTAAAGTAGACAGGATCATTACTCGTTTGCTCTGGAAAAGTAAAGGTGCATATTAGAAAAATATATCGCGATATCTACTTTTATTTTCAATTTAATACTAGCTTTACCTACAGAGTGATTTGAAATAACAAAATTTATTATTGATGTGTCCCATACTTGGAAGTGACTCCGTATACTTTGGCAAATTTATCTGAAATCGTGAGAAGAATTCAGTCGAAAACATTCGATATTGCCACGTTTAACTATGAAACAGCTAAAGTGCTAAGTATGTAGTGATAATAATTAGAAAAGGGACTTTTTATTATTGACAATAGTAACAATATGATTAAACGTTAATCCTTTAATGTGCTTGTTTCCTTGAATTTTTTCTATTAACATTATTTCTCCAATTTATGAATAGGTATTAAAAGGCGCACTTTTCCAAATTTGTTATGGGCTCCTTCAAGCTCTGGCAGCGTTGTACGAAAACTATAAGTACCACACCCTCCGAATTACATAATTGGGGATTTTTGTCGAAAGCTGACTTCTTATTGACAAGCGCGTGTGTGTGTTCTTCCCTCTCACTCCGTCAATTGACTGATACTGATTTATCCAGTGGCGATGGTTTTGTCAGAGACCTTTGTGGGACCTTCAGATAAACTTGCCAAACCATGGAAATATTGACGAATAGTCATCACAAACAAATTATCATATAAATATTATCATTTATCACAGATATAAATATGGCATTCAATTAAATATATTTTTTGTTCCAGGTATGTTCAGTATACTTTCGATACTTGGTAAGTGAGCTTTAAGTAAATCCTCTCCTTTTTGTTTTTTCTAAGGCATTTTCGTAGCCAAAGGGTCGGTATATGTCTAGATTTATATTATTTAAAGGTAGTGCTAAAACCCACAAATAAAACCAAAAAAAAATGCTTTTTGTTATAATTTAATCAAAATAAATACCTATATATACACAGTCATTTGTCTAAAGAGAATTTAGTGGTAATATTGAGCAATTGGAGCGGCGAACTTGGCTACAGGTGCGGCATAAGCGAGTGGAGCGGCGTATTTAGCTACAGGAGCGGCATAAGTAAGAGGAGCGGCGTATTTAGCCACAGGGGTGGCATAAGCGACTGGAGCTACAGCTTTAGCAACAATAGCTTTTTGAACAAGAGGTTCTCGGCGTACTACTGCATTGAATCCGTGAATAGGATCAGCAGTGTAGTCGACGATACGTCTGAAACCGTCAGAGTCGACTAAGGAGTAGCTTCCTTGGACAACATCTCCGTCTCTTACTTCGTGTTGATTTTTATTGTCGCCGGTCAGACTGTCTTGGATGTCATAGGCGAAGTTGTATTGTGGATGAGGATCGTACTCATCAGAAACGACGGTCTTGGTTACCGGAGCTACTACAGTTTTGGTGATGGGGGCGGCGTAACTGATTGGAGCTGCGACGCCAATGGGGACGGCAGCGTATGCCAGGGGAGATGCTGGAAGTATACCGGCTTGGGCGACAGCTAGAAGAGCAGCAATTGCGATGAACTGAAACAAAAATGAAAATAGGAATTTTTAGTTGGAAATTTTACAAAATTTGTAAATAATTCTTTATAATTTACCTTGAAAGCCATTTTGCACTGGATTAAAATGTAGTGTTAATACCAAAAGTGTATTTGCGACTATATCGATGTAGCGACACGGCATTCTTTTTATATACACTGTATGCTCTAGATTCTGGTGTTAAAATTACATAATAACAAACCCCTTGACCTTCTCGAACAAACCGGCATCGCCCATGTTGAGGTACCACCGGTACAACTTTCAATAAAACAATTTTTTTTAATGAGACGCGTTTGCCAAAAGTTATTATGTCCACGGTCACTCTTATTTTCATTCCAATTCAAAGCTTCAGCAGACATTTTATTAATTTTTTTATAATAAATACGATGGGAAGAAGATTTTTACCTTGAAGGTACTGAAGTACGATGTAAATAGAAATACAGTGCACTTAAGCGAATTGTACTGGTTTAAAACGTATTATTAATAAAGATAAATAAAAAAGGGCCACCATATATTCTTAAAAAAAAAATAAAAACCAATTTTGGGATTTTGAGAATTAACCTATAAGCTACAGAATCTGTAAGATATACGATCTGTAACTAGAACCTTTACAGATTTGAAAAATTTGCTATTCTGGAATCAAATCTGTAAGAGTCATAGTTACAGATGAACCTCAAAACCATTAAAAGTATTTAACAGCTGTGTAAACCTTAATACTAATTGATATCTCTACAATTTCTAATAAAAGAATGGCGTGAGTAAACTACTGAAATAATATATTTAACATGTTATCTATCTATTTAAATACACGTATTTTGTGGAACACAAGGTGAACCCTTCTTTACATCCCAATTATTTAATAAAAAAGTGGGAAGAGCTAGTGGCGCTATTGATTGCGCAATTATATAAATGCATTGAGTTTATTGAATAAAAAAAAGTATAACTTGCAAGTCAAAACTTATAAGAAAAAGCTAAAACTTCTAAGTAGAAGCTAATACTTATTTTTATTTGAATAAAAAGTAGAACTCTCTCGAAAGCGAATCTCTCGATTTTGAATTTTGAGTGATTACTTATAAGTACTCACTTATATTTACAAGTGTTTACGTCAAAATCATCTCGTAAATGCTTGCTAATGTTATGTAAAACAGCAATTTTTGGAATTTTTGACAAAGATGTTTTAACCTTGTGTCCTAGAATGGGAAACCTTTGCTTTACTTGTCCAAAAACTCTCTCAATTACAGCTCTTTCCTTTGAGTGAGTGATATTGAATAATTATTCAATTCGGTTTTGAGGATTTTTAAAAGGTGTTAATAACCAAGGAGCAATTCCATATCCACTATCTCCGAGAAGGCAAAAATTACCCCGATATCTTGCCACATATTCATTTACGGAACTTTGTTTCCAAATTCTGGAATCGTGAACACTTCCAGGCCATTGAGCGTCTACACTTGTAATCAACTCATTAACATCACAAGTTACTTGCACATTTATGCTAGCAAATCCTTTCCTGTTAATAAAATAATTGCCAAACTCTGGTGGTTCTTCAATTTGAACATGAGTGCAATCTACAGCACCAATGACTGTAGGAATTTGGAATCGATTCGACCATTCAATTCTTGCTTCTTCAATGGCATCTAGATAAGATGGAAATTTTATCCAATGGTGGGCCTTTTCTAATATACAATCAGCTACTTCACTTACGGTTTTGCATACTGTAGTATGATGAACGCCAAAATCTTCACCAATACCTGTTTGAAATCCGGTATCACTAACATATCGTAGGAATATCTCCATCTTTTGCCGAGATGCAAGTGCACCTCCTCTGGATTCATCTTTCTCTGGTAAAAAATAATCCGAAATATAGTCTATAATTTCACTTTCAAAACGCAACAAGAGCTTAGATTTGCTTGGGCTGATGCTTCTCCTCTTCCTATAGTTCTTCCTGTTACGAACATTTATGAAGTCCACCATGTTTAACAATATACTAGCAACTACCGTAGGAAAAAAAGGATGCTTTATAGATACTTTAAAAATCGTCAAGTCATAACTTACTAATTTAAGACAGATCTTATTTTTATTCAAATAAAAATAGCCAGTACAGTAAGTAACTACTTCAAACCAGAAGAGTTTGCTTATGGCCATAAGTAATTCCTTTTACAAGTAGTCACTGACCTTTTATTCAATTTATACTAAGAAAATACTTGAATAAAAGGAAGTAGAAGCCAATTTTTATTTTATTTTATAGACTTAATGTAGAAAGACTGTGAATTAATTATTATTACTTTCACTACAAAGAGATTTCCTAAATTATTCTCTATTACATGAGGTCTTAAATTATGAATTAAGAATTGTCCAACCGAAACATTTGTCTAAAATGCCTGTCTGGCATATCAAACGGATTTAATTGATCCCTTAAGTGTCTTCGTTATATTCTTATATGATTCCTGGAAATATGGAAAGTGTACCTATTTTGAAATAACACTATAAAAAATATGTACAAAACGATTCTCATCCTCTTCCAACAGACTACCGGCAAAAATATTTAATTGTCCGTTCATATTAATAGTACGGTGCCATTAGAGCCAAACCTCAACATCCAAAGTAAAAGTATTTCGCCTGCTCTAATTTGTTCTATACAGTCCACATATTATTTGGTAAAAAGTTACACCATTTTGTGCGTCGGGTTTAAGGGGGAGGGGTAAATAATTTGAAAATTGGTGGTTCTTCTAAGTTTTTTTTTTAAATATTTCAAAAACTATGCAATTCAGCGTGAAAAGTGTTGTAGATGTAGAAAAATAATAATCTACCTTAAATTCAGAACAAAAAGAATCCTATACATAATCATGCTTAACTGAATGGTTCCAGAGTTACGGAGGGTTGCGAAAGTAGAAATTTTATTTTTTTGTCCAAATATGATATCACTGAAGAAACTACTGTTTTTATACAGGATAGTGTCTTGTAAATTTAAATTATGATTTCCGTGGCCGGTGGTATATTACTGATAATTTTTTACTGAATATAGTAACCAATCAAATTACTTAATTCCAAGTCATGTGTCAAATTTCATCCAATCACCGCTGTATTACAGCGAAAATACCCTATACCTGTGGTGTTTTCAGTTTGGTGTTTATTTTTTATTAAAATTTAATTAAACGTCAAACTGACAACTGGATTAAAAATGTCGCAAAGACTTGGTATTGGATCTAACGATTCAATTAATTTACCAATTGTACTTTTCACAACTGTAGTTTTAAATAAAAATGAATAATATTTGATTAAAACTAATAGAGTTTGTATTGAAAAGTATTAAGCGTCAGATTGACAATAAATTTTTTGATATCTACAAAGTAAAAAATTATCTTATCGAATACTCCTCGGGCAACACGCTTTCAGCATTCTCTATGACAAAATTATTTCGGTATTATCAAGACCCTAGGGGTATTACTACTGATAAGCCCTTGAAGGAACGACAACGTCACCTCCTTTTCAAGGGGCGCTACTTTTTAAGGGAAAAGAGGCTTCCAATGTCTAGGCCACATAAACCTGTGGTACGGAAAAACCCACTCTAAATTTTCGGCTGTGTAATGCAAACTGAAGCCATTTTTTATTAAAAAGCTCGTGAACTGAGTTTATAAGTAATAAAGAGTATTAGTAATATAGAGTTTATCAGTAAAATCTTAAATATCCATTGGCATTAAGTCCTCTTCAAACATAGCACCCTCCTCTTCTAGATGTTCGTATATGATGTTAATATCCCTGTTGTTACATCCTAGGCCTGCGCAATTACTGCACATGCTTGAGCAGTTCAGACCACCATTTCTGCACTTGCGGTTACGGACACATTCGTCATTGCAAGCGCACACTATCAGGGAAAAAAGTTCCTGGGGCGCTGCAGGATGATGTGTTGTCATTAGTCTTAGGTGTTCGTCAATCTTCTTCCACTCCCACTCAAGCGGATTTTTGGTCTCAATTAGCCAATGCTGCACCTGGTGGTAAGTTCTAAGTGAATGCTGCCTGGAAGCTGCGGAAGTTGGGAAAGGTGCAGCCAAGTTGAACATTGAATGTATAGGAATTTCCGCTAGATTTAGCAAATCCCAATTTTACTTAACGCTTGACATACCACCGGTCACGAATATCGTAATGATGCTGTATAAAAAAAAGTGGTTTCTCTAATGATATCATGTTGGGACACAAAAAAATATACATTTACTCCCCCGTTACTCTGGACTGGAACCGTTCAATTTAGCAAGATTATATATAAGACTATTTTTGTTTCAAATTTAAGGTACAATATTTTTGTACATAACACTTTTTGCGCTAAATCGCATAGTTCTCAAATATTTAGGAAAAACTGATAAAATCTACTAATTTTTAACTTTTCCCCCCTCTCCCCCACTAAACCCGACGCACAAAATGGTGTAACTTTTTACCAAATAATATTTTGACTGTATGCAACAATCTGAAGATTGCGGGAAACTTTTACTTTGGATGTTGAGGTTGGGTCATTTTTTAATTCAATTGCATCGTACTATAATGTCAATGATGTTAACTTGAAAACTTAATAATCACTTGAAAATCGCAAAAAAAAACTAAAAATTCTACAACTTTTCAACTAATAATACACGAAGGATGATAATAATAGTAATACAACGCTCTGTACCACACCCTGTACTGCTTACAGAGACAGCCCGTAAATATTTACGAATCTGCAAGGAGTCTGTAAGTAACAGGTGAGTCTAGAATCGCATAATACCCTGGAGGTAATAGTAAACCTACCTCCACTGCATATCCTCAGTCAAGGAAATGCAAAATCTGTTAGCCACAGATTATTACAGGGACCTTCTCCGATAAGCCAAAAACACGGTGAGGTCTACAAAGAGCTATATGAACAAATAAAGGCAGATCCAATACTGGGAATGCCAACGGATCAGATTGCCCCACAATATAGTTTTAAAAACGACTATACAGTTTACATTCCAGAGAGAAAGGACTGGGAAGCAGGTCCTCCTATAACAGCGAATCTCAACTGGTACACTGATGGCTCGAAAACAGACTCCGGAGTAGGAGCCGGAATATATGGGGTACAAGAGAAGATCACGATCTCTCTAAGCCTACGGAAACATGCTACTGTCTTTCAGGCACAGGTACTGGCGGTGCAATGATGTGCAGAAGAGTTGATGAGACAGGAGGTCGATAACCAAGGAATAAAAGGCAATGAAAAGGCCGATGAATTAGCCAAGCAGGGAGCAACGGAGTTCATGATAGGGCCAGAACCTTCCTGTGGAATTGCAAAATGCCTAAATATAGGGAGGACCACAATAGATCTGCAAAGGTCGCAGTGGGATAGGACAAAGAGCCACTCCAATTCTACTCTAATCTAATCTAGAATCGCATTTCCTGTAACTCTCACAGATTCCGGCTTACAAATCTTACAGATGTTCTCAGAATTCCACCACAAGTTTTAACTACATTTAACCCTCCATTCATTCGCTTGGGTTGTGCTCAACAGCCCAGGCAATTTGTACCTTTACCCATGATAAATACTACCATTCCAGACGCTTCGTGTCTTCTATATAGGCCCCTAGTTAGACTGGAGGGATGTATTATGTATTATGTGAGCATCATAGACTTCACATTTCTTGCCACATAGGTTCACTAACTTTGCCCATCCTGTGCAGATGTTTCCCCCAGGGTGCAGTGTCCACTTGTCCAGTCACCAGGTGGGTGGCTGTCTTCAAATGTCTCTTACCCCTCATATACACGCTACTGAGCTTCATACTTCATTCCAGATGTGTCGAAAAAAATTATTATTGTTAGATAATATCAAATTTGCATGAAGTTAAAGTGCATCATGAAATTTTAATATCACTAGAGCTATATTATTTCAACTTTGAAATGGTTCCAATTTCCTACCGTCTAAGATTCTTTTAACTTTCTATACAATCAAGATTGAACGCTTAGATTGTGATCTTTCTTATGCGAGTTCGCCGAAAATTTCAGAAATAATTTTGGTATGTGACTAGATTATTTGGTTTGTAGATGTAGGTTAGATTTATATAATTCATATGGTGTTGTGTAATTCAATTGTTTTATGTTAAAAATGTTCAAAAGTATAGACTGTTTATGTTATTTTGGGTACTTTTATTATACAGAGTGATTGATTAGTGTGATAATCTCTAATATCTTGCAAATCCTCAAAGATATTCGAATGAAATTTTAACCAGTCTAATTTTGAAATTATTAACAATAGGGTACAAGCATAAATTTTGCTATTGGTGGGAATTGACGCTTTATCAGGTCTGCTAACACCTTGCATGCGTATTTTTCCAAAAAAATATAAAAACGCGCTTTACGTCATAAAGATGGCTGCCCCATGGTGTGACGTCATTTGTTTACGTTCTTATTCGTGTATCACGCTCTGAGTTCTTGTGATCTTGAAAGCTTCAAAAATGGATAAAGCCGAAATGGTGCTAATTTCCATCGGCCATTACTATCAGGTTTTCTTCTCATTTTCTTAAACTTGGTGACTTTCTCAATTTCGCTAAAGACCCATTCAATCATGTCGGAATCTGTCTGCGATGTTGATAATAAATACCAATTGTAAAATTTGAATTAATCATTCACAGTTATACCCTCGAACTAAAAATAATAGAAAAGGATTCAGATTTTTTATTAGACAACTTTTTAAATGAAAATTGATCGTCTCACTTAAAGAACGTCCTTTATTATATTTGGGATGAAATTCCTATTTGAGAGGATTTCATTTATTATCAGCATATTTTTTCATGGGATTTAATGCTCCCATAGATTTATAAACAATTCGATTAGAGCGTGCCTGGAAAATAGACGACTCAATTATGGGTTTAATTGGTTGCACTTGAATTATTAAAACTGCCTGGCCTTTGCTTTTGGTGTGTGTGTGTGTGTTCAATTTATCCCGTGGGAAATTTGCCTAATCTAATTTATGGACCCGCAAAAAAATTCTTTTCATCCCTAGCTAAAATCGAATTGAAGTAGACATTTCATTAATCCATATGCATATGGGTTAAAAAATAATTTCAAGCAGCCGAAACGTTGAAAAAAAAAAGATTACGGCTTTTTTTCCGAGAAAGGATAATGAATATATAAACAAAGCACTTTCAGATACTTCATCTTCTTTATCTCACAGCTTCTGCTGCTGTCTTTAAAATACAGGGTGTCCCACTATAAATTAACACATTTTGACGGCTTATTACTCGAGAATGGAAAGATATATCGACGTGCGGTAAACTTCTTATATTCCCTTCAAATTTTCATTGACGTAGTTGCGCCAAATGTATACTTCTTTCCGAAAGCGCCCAAAAGAAAATGACCATTATTTTGAATACAACAACCTATATTTCTTAATACTATCTGAAAGTCCCTTTCTTCCCCTTTCAAAAATGTATACATTATCGGCATATACTCAAGTTTTTAGGGAAATATTTAATTTTTTATGAAACCATTAGTCCAATAAATGAAGGCGAAAAATACCGTCAACATGGGCATCTGGTCCAGCATCCATTACAACAAATTTAGAGACAAATTTCTTTTTAATGCATCAACTAAAATACTTGATACAGATATCAAAGGAAAGTTCAGAATGTGACCTTTCATCGGGTATGATGCTTGACCGGGAAGAATTTTACTGCAAAGAGAAAAAGCTGCTCGAAAAAACTCAGAAGAATAGCTGTCTTCCCTCAGAAAACTGGAAATTTCCCCGATTTTCCTGAAAACCCAGGGGTCGTTTCCAAGCTGTTAAAATGTGATAATTTACGTTTGGAAGTTATTGACATGGTTTCATTAAAAATTAAATCTTTGCCTAAAAACTTGAGTATATGCCGATAATGTATACATTTTTGGAAAGGGGAAGAAAGGGACTTTCAGATGGTATGGTATCGAAAATTTGAAGGGAATAAAAGAAGTTAAGAGAAACCTGCACGTCGATATCCTTTTCCATTCTCGAGTAATAAGCCGTCAAAATGTTTTACTTTATAGTGGGACACCCTGTATAAACAAAGCACTTCCAGATACTTCATCTCACAGCTTCTGCTGCTGTCTTTAGAATAGATTGCAGTTTTTTCTTTGCTTACACCATCAATGGATGATGTATTGGTTGGCTTAGTGTTTTCTATAAATACTTTATGTATCAGAATTTCCCTTGTGATGCATACTATAGTTGGTTTGTTGATTGAATACCAAGTCTTATCTCCTCAAGTTTCCCTAATACCGCCCAGGACCGTGTCTTTAAGCATAGACAGGGATGGTTAACCTTCAAGAAAATCACTAAACAATTACGCATTCATTTGATTGGAGGAGACATGCATGATAATTTAATAATTTTGAAAAGCTGAGGGGAAAATGTAACGCTTCTCCAATTATTCTCCTTGTGGAGTTACCTATACAGTGATCTAACGCATGTACAGGTTTGTTAATAAGAAACTGTTGTTTTTTCTCTTAATTTTTGGGAATCAAACCACAATAATGTTTTTTCATTTCGACGTTTCGGTAGCGTCCCATCTGCCGTTGTCAAGATTAACTAGTAATAAAAAACATTTTTTCCAACATTTCCAAAGTAGGCGAAAAAAAAAGCGCTATCCCAATAAAAATCTTTCCTGGAACGTGCACTTCACTGGATTCCATTTCTAGTAGACTATCATATCGTTAGAATGTCATAAAATATAATATTTTACATTTTACCAGAGATGTGTTCTACTATGAATGAACCTTAGTGAAATTTGACAACAAAGTTTTGTAGTCTTTCACTTCAAAACTAGTTAATCTTAACGGTAGCTTAACGGTAGCTTAAACGCTACCGAAACGTCGAAATAAAAAATAAAAAACATTATTGCGGTTTGATTCCCAAGAAAATAAGAGAAAAAATAATATGTAATGCCACAAGGAACTTACAGAAGATATTAAGAAACTGTTGCCTAGCATGTAGACCAGAATCAACTATAGGGCAGCCGCAAAATGAGACGCAGCTTGGTGAGATGACGCAGCGTGAGTCACGGCCAGTTTATTGCTGGAGAAAACTGCTAGCGCAGGCTCGGCGCAAAATAAGACGCAGAGTGTACCCAGTCACGGCGAGGCCGTACAAAAAATACGATTGTAGTTTTCACGTTGAAGCTTGGACAGTTCTGAAACATGACAACTGCTATTGCACTAATTGATTCTCTATTTAGTTCTGAATCTGATTCAGACGAGTTTGAGTTCGAAATGATATCCTTTATCTCCCAGATGAAAACTTGTCGAATCCGCAAACCGATTAATTTTTTTCCATGGTTTTTAAAACACACCGTGAGCCGTGATCTTCTGAAGAAAACTGCGGCAACTACACTGCGTTCCGCAGGGTAACTTTGCTCCAAAACTGCGTCACGTCACGCTGCGAAGGAATATGCGCATGTTATATCCTTTATTAAGTTCACAAAAACTCGCAGTGACTCACGCTGCGTCACCTCATCAAGCTGCGACTCATTTTGCGGCTGGCTGTCTTAATTGGACAGTTCGGTTAAGATGAATATTCTATATTCTATAAGATCTCCAAAATTTCAATTATTCTATCCTACGGTCCTGCTTTCTAGCCTAGAGAGAATGTATCAATTTCCATGAATTTGCTATGATTAACCATGCCATAATCAATATTATTATTATGCGTTTAGGATAACTAGTCGTCTGGCTACTATTGCAACCTATCGATTAGTTGCTCAATTCAAGAGAAATGCTTTTCTTCTAATTGAATAACTAATTTCAAATAACTTTGGCGGAGGATATATGAAGCTCACATTCTAACCACTACGTTTAATTAATTGACAACTAATATATTTAGATTATATTGTGATTGGAAGGATGTGCGCTTTAAAACTAGACACAATTTTCTCTTTCGTTTGTTGTAATATTTGTACCTGTAAGCAGTAGACGATGAAATTTGATCGTGTGACCTACTAAGTGGATGTAATTGTTAAGTTTGTGGACGGAAGTAAAAATACCGAACTCAATAACAATTCGGCACACGTTTACAGAGAAAAACATACAAATTTTTACTGAGCTGGAGCCTATCTTTCGGCTGTAGATGTATCAGAAACTCTGGCTATGGTCAAAAGCGCACTTATCGTGCGTGTTCTTAGGTCACTAATCATATGTATCAAATCAGAAGACACAGAGGTTACCAATATGTGCGATTAAAAATATACGCGCACACTGGTTGACGAATTTCCAGTTTTTCATTAATTCCCGAAATAATCTATCAGATTAAGTACCATTTTTTTTGCTCAGGCATGCAAAATACCGGAACATCGCTTCATATTTTTTATATTGTCACTTTGAATTGTCAAAGTGACATAACTGACATTTAAATAAAAACTTCTGTCTTATTCAACTTACGGATTTTATTTGGAATTATGATTAAACGCAATAAAAAAATACGGTGAATATGTCTTTGTTGAATTGTATGACCCGCATGAGAGGACGCATCCCAACTCGTGCCCACTAATCCCTTAAAAGGTACAAGAGTAAAGGTCTCAATAATCTGTATACCTAACTCGTGCTCGATTGAAAAATTTACCTGTTCAAATTACCATCCCATCTATAGGAACAGGTATTATTGTTAAATTGGGTTTTCCTGAAGTACTTACTAGAAAGGATTTTGTTTCGGGTTTGATATTTATGAATGAGTTAGTTTTATTTCGTAATTGGGAGGGTTAAGAGCAGCTCTATAAACATGTTGATTCGCGAAGTATCAAGTCAACGTGGGAAAATATTATCAATTGTAGAACAACACAAATTTAATCAAAGCAGCAAGAAGTTAACATCTGGAGAAATTAAGTGGGTGTGTGTGAATAGAAAGTGTAACGCATATTTTCGGACAATCGGTGATTCTGGTGGTCGTGTAATAACAGAAAAAGTGTTAACTCATAATCATCCTGCAATAGAAGAAAACATTATCCAAAGACATATAGTGAGTGCATCTGCTAAACGAAAGGCCTTTGATGACATTTGTGAAAAGCCTAGCAAAGTTATTCGAAAATGTTTTGAATTCAATTTAAATGAACTTAAAATGAATTATTTAAATTGTATAAAAAAAACAATTTATGATGAAAAACGTAAAAAGTTTCCAAAACTTCCATCAAATGCCGAAGAGGTGTTTGAAGTTTTAAACAATATCAATACACGCACTTTACAAGATGAGAACTTTGTACTTATAAACGATGTTGGATTAAATTTAATTGTATTTTGTACTGAAACTAATTTGAAATTTCTCTGTGAGTGCACTACACTTTACATAGATGGGACGTTTTCGTATTGTACAAAGTATTTTTTACAATTGTTTACAATCCATGGCCTACGTAATGGACATTACATACCACTTGTTTTTTGTTTATTGCGAGATAAAAAAGAAGACACCTACAAAAAATTTTTTCGCAAATTAATTGATACGTGTAAGGATAAGAATTGGAATCTACTGCCTGAACAAATAGTAATTGATTTTGAAATCGGCATTCATAATACTACGCGATTGATTTGGAGTGAAGCTAGATTGATAGGCTGCCGATGCACCCGGGCACGAGTTAGTGTATTAATTTTC
Organism: Galerucella pusilla; assembly: GCA_910591695.1. NCBI lineage: Eukaryota > Metazoa > Arthropoda > Insecta > Coleoptera > Chrysomelidae > Galerucella > Galerucella pusilla. The sequence goes on along the minus strand of CAJUYI010000676.1, from coordinate 88,202 downwards.
TACCTGGTTTTTGAACGGGCACGAGTTGGTCAGTGATTTTCGGGGCCAGGTAATAACGGGCACGAGTTGGGAAACGCCGGCATGAGAAGACTGCATTTGACTATAGCACAAGCTGTCCTTGATGAATTTTCACTTAATAAATTAAATGTTAATGTTTAATAACTACTGATCTTCCCCATTATACGAGGGGCAATACTGGTGCGATAAATAATTATTAACGTTGACGGTTAAGGTTTTATTTTTTCGAAATATACAAAAAACTGGATTCTAAAAAAACGAATCAGTTGAATCATAGATCGTAATAATAATACAAAGTAATTCATTTATTGGTAGAACTGGTATGGGTAAGGGTAAGTTGAGTAGTAGTCAGGCGTATTCCACAATCCATAACTGTAAGGAACAGAGTAAGTGTAACGTCTAACTGGAGCTGTGTAATAAGTAGCCACTCCTGTAAATTACAAATTAAATTAGAAAAAATAATAATATATTTTGTAATATTTCTATTTTCAATAAGCTTCAGCTGAATGTTTATTATCATTATCACTTACTGTATGGGTTGAAGGCAGGTGCATGTACAAGACTCTGCGAAGTTTGAGTGACTCTAGTTTCTGGAATGACAGCATGTACTTGAGACACGTGAGATACTGGCACAGTTGGTAAATGGGAAACTACTTGAGCTGCTGGAACAGCGACTTGAGCTACAGCGGCAGTTTTAGTTGCAAGAACTGGTGTACCTGTGACTGTAGATATTTGAACGACTGGAGAGACACTAGGTTCTACAGCAGCTATTTTAGTTTCTACGGCTGGAGTTAGGATGTGAGTTTGTACTTGTGGATTTTTTCTTACGACAGCATTAAAGCCATTCATATCGTCGGCAGTGTAGTCGACAATACGGCGAGTGCCATCAGGTTCGTTCAGTGAATATTGTCCTGGAAAAAATTGGTATATCAAGAAAAAAAAATGGAAAATTTAGAGCTCATTTTGAGTTAATTTCAGCTCTTCCTAAGGGAGCTTTTTAAATATGACCTAAATCTCCTGATCTTGCAGTTTTAGTCTTCCAGAAACAAGCTCTAATTCTGAAATAAAATAAGCTGTCCTTGATACTAGACACAAAGTAAATTAATGCCTTAAGCCTCATGTATAATTTTAACTATGAATTTTATGGTAACTTCGTTAATTACGCCCTCTTGCGAAAATAAGAATAGTATATAGAATAGTAGTTGCCTCCCAAGTAGCAATTTAAATTCTGTAAGATTTGTATAAACAACTACAAAATATATCTTATAGGATACTAATAACGGTCTACAAAACAATTAAATAATCCTTATACATCTAAAAAGGGCCCATTTTTATACAACTGTTTGGTTGTATAACAGTTCTATTAAGAGTTTATACAACTCTTATATGACTGTTTAATTCACATTTATCACTTAATCGACTGTTTTATAATCATATTTACAGCTACTATAAAATGATTGAATAGTGTGTCATGTAGTCTCATCTATAAAATATGGGATTGAAGCGGCACTATGAAGGTATAATGCATATTTTTTTATAATGCTGTTATTTCGAGCAAAATGGAAACATTTTGTCATCTGGCAGTTTATAAAAGCATTTGTAGATATTTAGACTTATCAAAACGACTTGGGCCACTTTGGCGGACATCGATAGTAAAAATTACAATTTCATTTGGATGGTTTTTTTAGCACAAATTTTGATGCGCCGCAAATTTTAATGATAGATTATAGGTATATATTTGGCCAGAAAATTAAGCGCTTCAATTCTGGTTAAGTTTCAAGTAGATACTTGAAAAAAATAATAAAATAGAATATCCTAAAATACTTTTTTTATGATTTTAATAGTTTATCCTTTTATATGGAAATACTTTCACAATATAATTCTCTAAATAATGATAAAGCCACATTTTTCAATATATTTTCATGTTTTCAACTCAATTGCTCATAATGGCGGCGATAGTGGTACAAGAATTGCTTATTTAAACATGGCGATTTATAATACAACAATTATATCCCAAAGAAATGCCTTAAACAATATTTTATTGTAAATTGGAACAGTATATGATAACTGTTTTATAACGAAGAATATTTAGGCACTATACAACTAAAAAGTGTTTTATAATGTAACTTCTGAGTGATGTACAATATTTATTATACAACATTATACAGCTTCGATAAGACAAGCTTAAGTAACTATTTTATAATGTTGTAGCTGTTAGTTATATAGTATATTATGGAACTCTTATACAATAGGTATAAAAGTCTTATAAAATAATATTTTTGATATTGTATAAACTTGCTTATAAGGTATTATATCATTTTAAAAGAAATGATCCGTATATTGCGTTACAGCATATATTGTAAAAGTCACTATTGAATCATTTAATACAACAATTTTCTTTAAAAAACAAAATTATCGCAACAAATGGCTTAATAAAAACAAACAGTCCTAAAAACAACGCTCCTCTTAGAATTCCATTTTGCTAGTTGGGCTTGGCCCATTTTCTGTCTTTCGTGCAATGCAATAATCGTTATTTTTCAGAATTTACTTTACGCTCCGTGCATTCAAATAGAATTCCACTCACATAGAAACTTAATTAAAATGCAAATAAAATTTTAATCGTCACTAGAATTCGCATAAAAATGATGAAATCGACCAAAAAATACACACCGCATGAAGTGCTACTGTTTATAATTTAAAACATTAAATTCTTGTCAATTCACATACATCTTATGAATATTTAAGTGGATCTTTAAATTACCACACTTTGACAGGTAATTTATTCATTTGGGTTAAATTACTTCCTAATGATAATTATTTATTTTTTTCGCCTACGTCATTGTCAAAATTTGCTATAATTCTTATTTATTGTTGCCTGGAGGTGAATTAACTAGAGCTACTATATTTAGTAGTACTCAATTGCTTAGAAGATTCGAAATTTTAAATGTCATTTGGGAAAAATAATTTAAAATTTGAAAACCTCATTTGCATTCTCGTATTAGCCCACAAAACGTCCGTTGGGCGCTATTCTAAATTCTCAATAACGTTAACGTTAACGTTACCTCGAGAGACTTATTGACTTGAGGGTGACGATACTTATAGTAAAAATCGAGACTAGGGAGGAAATTCATAGTCGATACTCGAGGATCACTCATACTTAACTCATCCCTATTGTATGCAGAGACACTTAACAGGCGAAAAGTGAGGTTGAGTTTGAGTGTAACTTGAGTGAAATATGAGTACAGATTCCAGCTCCCTTACACTGTCATTTTACGATATCAAAATTTTGTTTGGTTGTTATTTGTCTGTTATAGTTTCAAAATTTTCAAAAAAATTAGTATGATGGATTATTTTTTTGGTTTAGGAATCACATTGGTGTACATAGTAAAAAGCAAAATTATTAGATGAATTCATTTTTTAGACGAAACAAAGTTCTCCACTTGAATTAAACTCGTGTGCCAGTGACACCCATGCCTTTTCCTTTCCAGCTAAACTGGCACAATCAGTTTTTTTATTTTTTATAAAAGAATATTTACGACCCAGCTCATTTAAAGCTAGTTTTCCGCTAGAGGAATAGAGTTTTCTTTTGTTTTCTATTTTCCTAAGAAATAATGAATTCAATGAAATAATACCTACTATAAAAATTGAAAATAAGAATCTAAAATTATCTATTAAATGACTAGCTTGAAAAATAAACTTACGCAGCAAATAACAATATTATATGAACAGTAAAGAACTAAACTGAGAATAAAATACTTGCAGAGGGCTAATACACGAACTGAGCACAAATTCGAATATGAATGCAATGCAACAGATGTCAGGACATTCATAAATCACAATTGTTAACCAGACGCAACCAAAAGTTCCTAATAATAACATTGATGCCAAACTTTCTTCACTCAAATTGAAGTATTACTCAAGTAATGACTGTGGATATGAAAAGTCCCCTCGAGCTAAACTCAAACTAAGTTGAGTTTGAGTGTGAGTGACCTTCAATTGTCGACTATAAATTTCACCCTAAGCCTTGAACTGCGTGCACTTTTAAATGGAAATAATTATTAACGAACCTTTTACAACTCCTCCAACTTTTGTTTCGACTTGGCTTTTGCTGTCACCGGTGTAAGGGTCGTCAACGCTGTATCCAAAACTGTACTGATGATCATTTTCTACTACGGCATGTCCTGCTGGAATTAAAACTCCAGCGTCGGCTACTACCAAGACAGCAACGAATGCAATAATCTGAAAATTATGAAATATTTAGAGATCACCTAGTTTTTTAATTGGATTATCGATAACGGTGGCCAGAGTAAAAATAGAAAAATAGATTCTAATCTAATCTATCTAAAGGAACATACTGTGGATGTAGGAATATGTGCTCAAGCCCAGCTTCCAGTTAAAATAAATAAAATTAAAAAAAAAATTGTTTCATATTCACAGTGTTATATTATATTTTGGAAAATTGAAGCAGAATTTGTCTTAAATATTAGAGATAAAATGAATTTCCAAATATACAAAATAAGCTGAATATTATAAAAATTCTTTTTTCTTTTATTTTTTTTGGAATCAAACCACAATAATGTTTTTTTATTTTTTATTTCGACGTCGACTTCAAGATTAACTAGTAATGAAATAATTTTTGGTCCCTATCTGACACAACAAAAAATTTGACAACTGGACAATCAATGATATTTTGAAGTTTAAGACTACAAAACTTTGTTGTCAAATTTTATTAAGGTCCATTCATAGTAGATCATATCTAATAGAATATTTTATTTTATGACATTCTAACGATACGATAGTCTACTAGAAATGGAATCCAGTGAAGTGCACGTTCCAGGAACGGTTTTTATTGGGATAGCGCTTTTTTTCGCTTCGCTTTTGGAAATATTGTTAATAAAACGCGTTTGTTGTTACTTCTTTGTGTATGATTATTTTTGTTTTAAAAAATATGTATGACTCAGTTTGGTGATGTTGTGTAATGAAGTGTGTATCGATTAACAACTATTCCAATGATTAGTCATAAGAAAACCTGTATAAAAACTTATGATGCTATCCTGATAACGCAGGTAATTGATTATTGGAAATTTATCTTTCTAACGTTGGTAACCAAATTTGACTATATTCGGCTGAAATACTAGCTACACATTTATCTGCATTTAGTTGTATTAAAGCACTTTCTTTGATTTTTTGTCTTTTATTATTGGGCTCTTATAATATTATTTTTGTCGAATCCCATTATTGTGGTTTGATTCCCAAAAAAAATAAAAGGAAAAAGAATAAGTAATGCCACAAGGAACGTACAGAAGATATTATAAAAATTATATTACCTATATGATGTGAAATGTAGTAAATAAAATCAAACAATCACGAATTTTGAAATAAGGAATAATTAACAAAATATTTTAAAATATTATCCAAACCCTAGACATTTTTTTTCCTTTTTTTAATCAACAAATACAGAAGGTTTGGAATTCATTGAAATTGGATGCTAGATTGTAATATTGAAACTCTAGTTTCTTAAAAGTATCACAATTCTTTAAAATAGAAAATTTCAAATAAAATTAAGCTACGCCATTTTTATATCCAATAACTTCTTCTTTCTTATACACTTTGAATCGAAGTAGGGTGCATTTTTTTCAAAATTTAAGATTAAATCTCCATACTATTTCTAACTCCATATTTCCACTTATTATTTCAATTTTTATCTCGTTTAAAAATTATGTTTTTCATAAACGCACAAAAATGCCTATTTAATAATAATAAGAAAATATTTATTTTATTTACACAATCAAAAATATCAAATTTTCAGTTTTGATTACAGTAAAATTAAATTATTTAATTTTTGTTCAATTAATTATTCTCAAAAATTAGATTTACATTCCATAATTATTATTTAAAAAAAAATGAAGTTTAAAAAACCTAAGGTAAAAGCAACACTCAGTATACATTAATTTTTTTCAAAATTAAATAAAAATAATAACAAATAAATGATCAATAAACAACAATTTATAAAAACAATGAATACTTTACTCACTTTGGTCGTCATTTTGGATGGTACTGTGGAAGATCTGCACAGAGTGGTCCAGGATGATCTTCTATCAATGTTTATATAGGTCGGCATGGTACCGCGTGCCAAAGCTATCTTTGATTCTTGGAATTTTTATTGTGGGGGTAGCTGGTGTAGCGCACTATAAGGCCTTAATACTAAGTTCTAAAAATAATTCTTAAAAAAAAACTAAAAATATTTATGGGCACATTCATCTTGGCAGATTTTAATTCGATGAGTTTATGCATTGTTTTTCAAGTTTATTTTGATTATTGATTGTCCCATTATTTTTAAAGTTCAACAACAGAATAGTAAAAACAATATTTAGGATCAATAAAAATCTGGAGAAGATAAAAATAAATAGGGTGAGATGAAGTAGTATTGAAAAAATTGTATCACATAAAATATTATAATATTAAATATGTGTTAAGTGAATAAAAAATGTTTCATTAACAAAACTAACATCGTATAGTATATTACATAACGTGTGCGGAAAGTGACATTTTTCACACTAGTGGGAAATATTGTAGCACGAGGCATGAGCCGAGTGCGACAATCACACGAGTGTGAAAAATCACTTTCGCACGTGTAATGTACAGTATTTTTCAATTTCACCAAATAATGTGTAATAAACATCTGACATATTAATACACAAAATGTTACTATTGAAGTCAACATAATTTTTTTTTTTTTATTTACGAATCCGCATCAGCCTCAAGGGCTATTAGCGGTCTGTAGCTATTTATTCTGTTTGTTTAATATTTTGGATACATATAGACATGTCACATGTTTTAAAGTATTTTCAAATTTTATGGTAAAAGTTTGAGATTTGCAGATATTTAATAAGGTTTTTCACATTACTGCTGTTGTTTAAAGTATTTTCCAGGGATTCACTTATGTTGCATGCTAGTCTGTTGGTATGATATAGCGGACACTCAACTAAAAAATGTTTCACTGTTAACGGCTGCTCACAAATAACACATTCTGGTCTTGGTGTTCGGGAAAGTAAGTATTCATGAGTAGCTCGAGTATGACCTAGACGTAACCTTGTGATGATGATTTGACAACATAATTGATTTCAAAATTAACAATAACTATCAATAATGACAAAAATTCAAGTAGTTTAACTATATAATATAGGTAGGTTATTACAATTATTAACTGGTTGGATAATTATAGAAATTGAAAGTGAAATTATTATTGTTCATCATACTTCATACATACTTATCATGAATACCTTTCAAGATGATTACATTTTCCTACTGTTATAACAGGTGATTTGGATTAGTTCTAATTAAATCTAATTAAAATTTATACATTTGACAGCTTGCCAGGTCAATCTTAATAAAAATTCATTTGAATTGAATAAAGGCCACTTTCCATAGAACTAGACAGTGCGATATATGTCACTTTCCCATGTGATCGTAGGAAATAGTAGTTTACCTAACAAGTGCGGAAAGTGATACTTTTCCTCACGCCATTGCAGATGGCCGAACGACGCTTTAGCGAGTTCGGCCAGCAATCGCGTGCGGAAAAGTCACTTTACGCACGTGTTAGGTACACTATTTTTTCTACCAGCATGCGAAAAATAACCCAAAAGTTAACATAAAGATACATTTCTTATTAAATGCATATTAACAAATTAATTATTATCATTTGACATTCATTTGATGAGGCTTATACCAGGGCCATTAAAAAATGATTGAAAAATAAGTTGTTTTTTTATTGAAAATTATAGCAAAATTATAATAAATTTCTTAACTTTTCAGTCATTTGGTAAACTTGGATATACAAAATACATATTTTGAATATTCAATTGTCAGTATATTCCTCAAATGACAATAAATTTACTTTCCGCACTAGTGCGGAAAAGTGACTCTTTCCGCACGCTTTTTAGTGCGGAAAAGATTCACTTTCCGCACGTTAGTAGAAAAAATCTTTGAATCTCTATAATTATCCAACCAATTAATCATTGTAATAACCTACTTATATTATATAGTATTAAACTACTTGAATTTTTGTCACTATTGATAGTTATTATTGATTTTGAAATCATTTATGTTGACTTTAATTGCAACATTTTGTGTATCGATATGTCAGATGTTGATTATACATTTTCTGGTGAAATTATCACGGGATCGTAGGAAAAATACTGTATATTACTCGTGCGAAAGTGATTTTTCACACTCGTGTGATTGTCGCTCTCGGCTCGTGCCTCGTGCTATGTAATATACTATATTTTTACATGTTCTAGTTCGTAGTTCATTCTTATACTTTTTTGTCAATGCATCCTACTTAATGTTTCGCAGTATTCAATTTTTTATCGCCAGTAAACGTGAGTACTTTTCATGTCATTGAAAAATATAAATATAAATGGGTCCGTTATGAATGCATTTCGCTTCTACTTCGTTTATTACAGCCAAAATTGCCATTGAAAATACATCCCCATTATATTTAATTGAAAATATTGCATCGAAAACTCGAATTGAAAAAGGGGAAATAGAAAATTTGTTGAAGTAAAGTTGTTGCTATTTTCAGAGTAGGTATGTACTGAAAATAAATAGATACTCAGCAAATAACAGATGGCAAAATGTAAAGGTAAGCAAAGATTTGAATTGAAAATACACAGAATGAATAAACTTAACTTGAAAGCTTCCCCGAACAATATATTTGCTCTATTGTCTGCTCAGAGCCTCTTTCAACATTATATATTTAATCTCACTCTTAAATGAGTTCAAATTACTCTGTATTAAATGTACCGTACAGTAAGAAAATGCAAATTAACGAGTTAAATTCAAGATTTTCATTAGATAAAATTACTTTAATGGGATTATTATATGAAGGCGTAAATACTTATTAAAAGTCCCTAGAGATATAAAGCTGTGCTTTAATTGTACCACATTGTTAAGGGCTCAATTCACATGGCAAAGTGAAAATGAATTTGTAGTTCACTTTTACAGTTCCTTCTGATATTTCTGTCCCACTCTCTCCTATAAAACATTTTCTATTGCTTTGAATAAAGTACGCGGTTCTTGATCTTGAATCTTGAGAATATACACATGAACACCACGCCTAAGAAGGTCAGAACTACGGATGAAAGATACGATGACATGCTTGACAAATTTCTGTTTCATTGTTTACTATCTTTCTTTCATTGAAACTTTTTATTCGGACAGCTTTGCTTCTTTTATTTAAATAAGATGAAGATGAATTGCTTAAAGCCACAAAAATTATTTATTTCAGTATCTCGAAGTTATCAAGTGACAAAATAATTAAATCCGGATACCTAATAGCGTCTTAATCTATTTCCGATGATATAAATCATAGCCTGTATTCTGCATTAGTTGGGATCCTTCTCTAAATGTATATAATTAATTTTTATAGTACAAACAATTCAACTTTAAAACATGCCTCTCTTCATTAACATATTTCCCATATTGTTTTCATGTCACACTTAAATTTATTATTCCTCATTATGATTATCCAGTTAAATGGGTTGAAAACAATATTTAAAAGTATTAATTACATTGTCTGGGAGTCCTAACATCAATTTTCACTTATTAAAACTGGTTCCATCCAGATCTTAAATTCGAGGGTTCAAAAAGTCAAGTAAAGATCTGTATCTGGGTCTTTATTTTCACCAAAAAAAGCAGAAATGCAAATGAGCAGAGACGTTCTTAAGGTTGTTAGGTATGTTACGATTTGGTTTTATTTTGTTTTTGCAAGTCTCACCTACACAAACTTGTCGCTTTTAAAAAGATTAGGTGATTTAAATTCATGGGCGATAAAATTATGTGTCTGTAATAAATACAGTAATCTTTTTGTGACCAGGGGCCAACGGTTTGAAAATTACCTGTTTCAAAATATAGTTATTCATTTCCAAAAACGGAGGAGGAGATTTTCTCCTGCATTGTTTCAAAGTAGATTGAACAAATTCTAATTTACTCCAATCCTAAAATCAATTCCTCTATTAGTTTCCATAGTCATCGTCCATCCTGTCCTTCCCAGGAAGGTGGACAGGTCACTAGGAGACATTTTCTTTATATCGGCAGGTCTAGGCCAAGACTCACTGAACACACACACACACTGAATACACATGCATTATTTAATATTGACAAAGGTAGCTGGAACGCTACCAAAACGTCGAAATAAAAAAATAAAAAAAACATTATTGCGGTTTTCATTCCCAAAAAATAAGAGATTAAAAAATAATAAATAATGCCACAAGGAACTTACAGAAGATATCGAAATAATTATCAATTTAGACAGTGAATTTCATGATTTTGTGTAGTCCTGAAAAGAAAAATCGTATGGATCGAAATCGGGTGATTTTGCAGGCTAATTGACTAACACTTCTCGTCCAATGCATCGTTTTCAATACGTAGATAGTAGATATTGACGAATTACTCGACCAAATTGTACGAAAATCGTGTCATATGAAGCCCAGTTGAAATAACTCAAAAAAGCGACAAACCAAGCAAAAGTTTTGTTAATCCAAAAATTCACCGCATCTTTTTGGGTATAAATAGGAAAATATCAATCCTATGATAAAATTGAAGAAACCAAAATTGCAGCTATTCAATAAACCAAAAATTAGTCCTCAAATTCAAGATGGCAACGGATCAAGAACCACGCAAAACAAAGTTTAAAATGCTAACGATTTCCAAAGGAGAATTGCCACTTGAAATTTCCCTGATTGGGCCAATGGAGGATTTAGAAATTGTATGGTATGAAATGGAAAAATTTGAGTAACAAACTAAGTGAAATAAGTGCTCTTTTCGTAAGAAATTATGACTAGACAATAGTTATTCATTGTGTCATATTTTGGTACTCTAATTAGGTATCGATACTTTCATTATAAACGTAATTGACCAATACACATACTGTTACATCCTAATAAAGTAAAAGAAAAAAAATGGTGCAACCTATTAGTATTCTACAAAGCGTTATAGAAAGCTGTTACAGTTCAATTTCGGGTCTAGTATAAAAACCCCATTGTCAGTGTACAGTGTTATCAGTCAAACAAAAATCATTGGAAATATATCAACATGGCCGTTAAGGTAGGTGTACGCATGGTCTTTAATTTGATCGTAAATGTATAGTGTCGTTTTGTGTTTACATACGCCAGAGATAAAATTATTTTGTAAATATTTTATGCGCTGTGAACCGTTACAGTATAGTTTTAGTGATCTACAGGGTGAGTTTTGTTTTGAAAGGAGTGAAAAGTGCTATATCGAAAATTCCGGTGGGTTTTTTTTTTTCAAAAATAGTGATTTATTCAGTTTATATAATTGGAGGCATATTAATTTCGAGTGAATTTTGCCATCCAATGACAACAGCAAAACGGACAAAAGCTCGCTCACCTTGTTTATCGTACTGTGGGCGGTGTCGTATAGGAAAGAACCAAGCTTTATATTTTTATTTTGATATCTACGGCTTGGCTCTTTATTTTTCTGGTAGCTTTCAGATTTTTTCAAAAAGCCACATCAAACCAATTTATTCAGACTAATTAATAAACTCCACGCTATAATACAAGTACGTCAATTTCATATTTTGAAAATTTAAAAATTTTGTCCTGTAATCCATTTGATTTTCCTGTTAACTTTATACATAATGTCATTTTTGCAAAGAAAAATCTAAATCTCATTTCTTTTTGACGTCTGTACGTTTTTATAAACAATTTTTCATCAAGTTTCATAATATTGAAACATATAATGTCCTTTGTCCCAAAAATGTTGACCATTTCTTTCCAATTCTTATCCATATATTGTGATATTGATCACTCTGTAAGCAGTGTACTTTGATACCTATTGTTTTGGCGGTATATCATCGGTGATATATGAGGCCGTAAAATTGATATATACAGTGTGTATGGAATTCTGAAGATACTATTTTTCATTCGGTTTTTTGCTATAAAACATACTGATGGAAATACAGAGTGTTCCACGACGATTAAGACGAGTAATATATCGGAATTGGGCAGTAGTAGATAATTATAATTTTGGGGGTGTAAATTAGAGCAAATGTTGCATCTTTTCTTGTTATTGTAACCAATGAGGTATTTGTTTTTGGTCACGTGACGACATGACGTCGCATTCACAATTATTAATGAGACAACCTGTATATTTGTGTCTTTCTGTGTTCCTCCCGATAAAACAATTCCAACTAACTAGCACACTTGGGGTCTAAACTGATTAATTCAAGAGCTACAGGTACTTAATTGAAGGATTGTAAGTTGAAAAATTCATAATTGAATCCCCTGTAGTTTTCGTCGTGGTACACCCTGTATATAGTTACCTATATCTCTGGCATTGTACTTAATTTTTATTGCGATTTAAATTTATTTAAATCCACATATTAGTATCCAACGACATATACCTACTTGTTAAAATTACACACATTTTATTTTATTTTTAGTACGCATTATGCATCTGCCTGGTGGCACTAGCAAGTAAAGCATCAGGATCAGTTCTACCACACGCTCCTCTTTTAGCTCCAGCCCCCGTAGCTCATGCTACAGTTGTAGATTCCACAATAGATCCAAATCCCGCCTATTCATTCGCTTACGACGTACAGGACACTTTAACAGGAGATTCCAAAGGACATACGGAAAGTAGAGCTAATGGTATTGTTAAAGGACAATATTCAGTCGCTGACCCAGATGGTACAAGGAGAATAGTAGATTACTACGCTGATCCTGTCCATGGATTCAACGCTGTTGTACGTAGAGTACCATTGGGAGTTGCTGTCGCACCTGTAGCTGCCAAAGCTGTTGCTCCTGTAGCTTCATTTGCACCAGCAGTTTCAGTAGCCAGAGCTTTACCAGCACCTGTACCCGCAGTTCCTTATCCTGCACCTGCGTTTGCTGCTCCATCTCCACTCTTGACACGCGCTGCAGTTTTCCCTGCACCAGCACCAGTTGCAACAGGTCCTGCTTACTTCCCAGCTGCGCCAGGTCCTGCTTACTTGCCTTCTGCTCCTGCTCATCTAACATCTCCTTATTTGGCTGCTCCACCCTTGCCTTCTGGTTTAAGGAGTTTTGTAACGCCCTATGCGGCAGGACCAGCTCCTTTAGCTGTTGGAACAGGGGTGGGTGCGCCTTATTTGCCGGCGCCGGCTTTGTGGTAATTTTTTGACTGACTTATGTTTTTTAAACTAGTTTATAATATTGTTGTATCGTTTATAGTGTTTTTTTATTGTAAATAAATATTCCTATGTTTTTTTAAATGATGTTTACTATGATATTCGAAAAACCTTCCCTTTCAAAGAAAGCTGAGCCCTAAATGCATGATGGTGGTGACGAATTATATTGAGGAACCGTTTTTTTAATAATATTCTTATTTTTGAGAATGGTTTTGACACTTCTTATTGATCGTTTGTGAACTATAGATTGGCTCGATTGGCCTAGGTGGGTGTACCATACTGGAATCTGTAAGATTTTTCATCTAATTCCGCTATCAAAAGTGACACTTTAAGTCACTCCTTGACTTTAGGTAACGCCACATTTTTCATAACATTCATATATCAGTTATGAAAAGTAGTTATATAAAAACTTTACGTAACTGTTTTTTCATTATGAATTTCAAAGAATAATTCATTAATTATGTAGGTACTGTCAAAACTGACAATTATTTCATTATTTAAACTGACAATTACCCCATAATTTCAATTCAATAGTATTTTAAGATTCAAAAACATTGGGAAAAACATTATTAAGGACACAGTTATTTAAAGTAAGTCAATTTTCTCGGTGAATACTTCATAGTAACAATACTTTTAACACCATTTGAATCCACTTTAATATTACCATTGTAATTGAAGATTTTATGAAATACACATAGATTCAAGAGTTTTGCATCACCTTCTTCGGATGCGAAGGAATTTTTTTGCGCTAACAATTTTTTGTTGGCTTGTTTATCAATGTTTACCATTTCAATATGTTCCATATTTTTTGCAATATACAGATGTTTACAGCTTTTTTTGTAAGATAACATTTTTAGTGCGATCATTTTAACATTCAAGGCATTTGATTTTTACTCGGATTTTTACGATTTTAAGTGCAAACATGAATCGTCAAATCATAAGTGAGATTGCCGTGCAAGAATAGTGGCTTTAGTTGAAGAAAGTCATTCTCAAAGGTTCGTGGCAAACAGAGTTGGCGTTTGGCAAAGTGATATGTCTCGTGTATGGAACCGGTTTCTCCAGACCAATACTCTTAGTGATAGACCTAGAAGCGGTAGAAGGCGTGTTACTAATCAGCGACAGAACCGCTATATCCACTTAACTATCCGAAGAAACCCGACCATGGCAATACCAGCACTCCAAAGAGATATGAGACATGCGTTGGGAGTTCAAGTATCGATCTCGACATTACGAAAACGAATACTTGCGACAGGTTTGAGGTGTCGCCGACCAATGAGAGTGCCCAGACTACAACCTGAGCACAGAGTTCGCCGACTACAGTGGGCTCAAGAACACGCGGCCTTGCCTGAAGAATTTTGGAATTCGGTGTCTTTTTCCGACGAGACAAGGATTTGTTTGGTACAAGATAGCCATCGAATACGTGTGTGGCGGGATCCAACGAGAGTTGCTCAGCTTGCCCATGCTCGCCCCGTGCCGCCCTTCAGAGGAGGAAGTGCTATGTTTTGGGCTGGTATCATGTTAAATGATCGTACAGAATTAATTCATGTGGAGGTAACGATTACTGGTGATAGGTATCTCAGAGAGATTCTACATCCTTACGTGAGACTATGGCGCGCAGATCTGTATTATAAAAGCGCGGAATTAGTTAAAACGTTGTACGTAAACACGTTATGAAGAGAGCGACATAGAATAATATTATAATTTTATTATGCTTGAGCAAAGGCAGTGTTTGTTAACTGTAGTTCAGAAACGATAAACCTTACAAGTACCTCAAAAGTACTTCTATAAATATTCTGTAGTACCTGGGGGTACCTGGGGGTTGCTGGGGGTACCTGGGGGTACCATTGGAAGTGCAACTGACTTTTGTTATAATAAGAAATGAACTACCTTTAGCTCGTTTGTATGGTTTTAAAGACCCTCTCGACCTTGACACTCGAGTGAAAATTGATATTCCAACCTCCAATGGTGCAGTTTCATATTTACACCCATAATCTGCAGAATTTATGGATATTACGAACTGTTGTGAAACATTGTATCGTTCTCAAACCGCTCTCATCTTAAAATTGAAATTTAACAGTCATTGTGTCAACTATGATAATCAGATCGCATTTATTAAAAAAAAAAACTAGAACACAGTGACAGTACTATAAGTAAATGGAGCAGAGTATCCAGGAAGAGCAAGATATGGAGCAGATACATATGGTGCACTGAAAACGTTTGTAGCAACTCTAGCAACTGGAACAGGGGCAGCTTGTCGTTCTTCGGGAGCTAATTCTAATTTAACTGGTTTAGCTTTACGTTGATCGTTCTTAGTTTGAGCTCTTTGAGGGTCCAAGGGTTCCCTTCTTTCATCGTCAAAGTTATTGGGTCTTGCTACCAGGCGTTGTCTGGTAATATAGCGTTGTGGCTCTAAATCTGCAGCCTCGACAGCTACGGCATCGGGGTTTTGCGCTACTCCTACTACAGCTGGTGCAGCTGGTTGTACTACAGCTACAAGAGGTTCTTTTTTAACCACAGCAACGAAACCGTTGATTGGATCGGCTCTGTATTGAACAATTCTTCTGGTGCCGTCAGGGTCGTTAAGGCTGTATTCGCCGGTTACTACGTCACCGTTTCGGTTTTCTATCTGTCTTTTCGAATCGCCAGTTAATGTGTCCTGTACATCGTAAGCGAAAGAGTAGCCTGGATCCACGTTTGAAGTGAGTAGAGGCTGGATTGCTGCTTGGACGAATCCAATAATGGCGACAGTGAAGATAATCTAGAAAATTTAAAACTATATCACTTAAATAAAGGTTTTTCACACTTTCTTACCTTAGTAAACATTTTTATTGCACAGTGTTATGATTGAACTGATACTGCAACTGACGATATCAATACTTTTTATACTAATATCGACGTTCATTAGACACTAAGAACTGAATACCAAGTAAGCAATTTTGCAATTCCCTTAAGATATTCGGGCATATTTTCAGGTTGTGTTCTTGACTTTAATTTTACAGTTATTGGTAATATTCTTAAAAACAATTGCAGTATTTGTTTAAAACCCCATATAGTCAAGTACATGAAATTGGTGAAAGAGAAATATTCTATAACATTCCTATCTATTGAGTATATAATTACAACAAGTAGAATACAATTAGACTGTAATTGTACGTTTGTGTCTCACCTAAAATAAACAATTGAAGGTTATTATTGCGAAGTGGTGTTTGTTAATATTCAACGTGTATAATTTAAAGGTGTCTTGATTTATGGGCAGGGTCACTGATGAGTTTGCACTATGAATTGTTTATTATGATTATTTTTGAAATACACATGGCTTAGATGCACAAAAAACTTCAAAAATGCATACTGTTGTTTTGGGTATTCCTATGTCTGCTTTGAATATCACTTTACTTTCGTTCATGAGCAGATCTGCAGCCCTGTCTCCGTGTTACCAGGGTCTTCTGTATCTGTAAAGTAGGGAGGGTGAGTGTAGGCTCACAGCACTTAGGCGACATGTGACCCATTGTACATCCTCCCGAGGAGTTGTCCTCCTAGCTCCTTCCTTCTCAGGAAGATGGACACGTCACTAGGAGACATCTCCTTTATATCGGCAGGTGTGGGCCAAGACTCACTGAACACACACTCTTTTATTGACGATAACTCCGGACACTCGCATAAGACATGCCTGACAGTTCACACATCCTGCATAGAGGTGTGTCTACTAGCCCCATAGTATGAAGATGTTTCCTTAGTTGACAGTGGCCAGTCAGAAATCCTACTGTTAAACGTATAGGTTTTTCCTGGTCATCGCCATTGCCAGGGTCTTACACATGGGTCAAATCTAGTTTCTTCTTATCGATCCTTCTAGTCACTATAGCACTGGGTCCATTTACAAAAACTAGTCTTTTCTGAGGCTTCTCAGTGTCGCTTTAATGTGCTCCGTATCTTTTGAGAGGGCGCACTCCTTGGGAATGTTCTCCTTCTTCTTCTAGAGTGGAATCTGCTCCCTCTTTATTATCTTCATTTTTGTGAGGGGCACCAGATTTATACATTATTCCAATCCTCCCCTATGATCTCCCAATTTATTAACTCTTTGGACTCCCTGTACGAAACATAATTGCTGAGCGATTGGTACAGATGGAAAAATATCCTTAATAATTAAGCGTTTTTTCTTTGTATTTTCTCGGAATGAGAATTGCCAGAACAATCAATGGAATCTCAGCGCTACTACTACCACCTGTCTCTTCCTTGTGGGCAATTGAACAAAGACGTATTTATGCAGTTCCAATGTATCAGACAAAGAATTCTTCTCGTTTTTCGACTGAACTATTTTTTCAATGCATTTGTGCGTCTCAACGTTGTCTCTGTGTCAGTGCACTTTTTTCCTCCTCCCCACCCGTCCCTGTCCTAGCTCGATAGTCTTTCGATTAACCTTTCAACGTCAACCTTTTGTTAGTAAATGCTGATTTCCAATTGTAGAGACTCGGATCAGGCACGGTGCGGTTACGTGTGATCTGACCTGAATGTAATTTTCAGTCGAAACAGACTGGCCTAACGTACACACTACTTTGATGATTTGTTTATGTATAATAAATTCAAATTGCAGATTGTATTTTTCTATTTAAGTCTCTCGCTACAAAAATCGAATTCATGATAATAAATTTATTGGTTTACGTACAGGTTTATACTGGTAGGAAGGTTAAATATTAAGCCCGTATTTCGTGCATGATGGGCTTTACATAAATACTGGAAAACTTTTAACCAAACTTTATTAGAACGGTTCGTGAATATAGTGGATTACTACCAATCTACCGATTGTTGGATGTAATTGATTGATAATAAATACATGAATCTGTCACAGTCTAAACATCAGTTATCATTAAACCGAGCTTGGGTGTTTAATACAAGGCGCCATAAGCTAAAAATAAATTCATAAGATTATGAAAAACCAATTAGATGGTGGAAACTGTGAATATGCCAAAAATAATCTTCGTCAACGAACTCTAGAGATGTCAGATTCTTAAGATCGTTTCTATGGTAGAGAAGAGAAACTGAAACGATATCCACTTACAACAATTATCTTGGGTGTAGCAATAAAACAACAATAATAATTTAAAAAAGAGTTATTTTATTCAATAATTTGTCTCGATTGTGTGCCGAATTAAAGTCCATTTTTTAATTGAAATTATTTTTTTTGTTTTTT
>CAJUYI010000676.1:20618-49810 GCA_910591695.1 Galerucella pusilla | reverse complement strand
TTTGAGTGTGCAAAAGTCTACTTTGGGTAGTGATCGTAGGAAAAGATCTGTATTACATGTTTATGGCAAATTCCTCTTTTTTGCTTCAATTTTTCACTTCGTTTTGCTTACGGTACGTCCAAAAAATAATTTAAGGATCAACAGGCTATTGAATAATACAATTAAATGAAATTGTACATGTTAATAATACTTTTGTAGACAGATACGCGTAACTTTTTCCGAGTCAACGAAAATTGTCGAGAAGCTTTAGGAAAAAAAATTTGAGATATAATAAAAGTTACATAATTTAATCATCGTTGTTCTCTATCAATTTTTTTAACACCCTCCGTTTTCTAGATATACTCAAAAAAAACGGGAGTTTGAGTTTTCATGATGCTTCAAGTCCAAAAGTTTCAACTTTGGACAAAAATGTAAATAGACCTTTTATTTTTATTTGAACTTTTTTTTTGTAAAATGTATCGTTCGCGACCTTATATGCCGCAACGTGTTTTTCGGAAGACGAAATGGCTCCTCCACACTTCAGGTAATACGGAAACCGGCAGATTTTGTATTTTCAGTAAATTTTAGATTACCTACTTATATTCTTCAGAATAAAAAAATAAAAAATCGCGCTCGAAAATGCCGGATTAACGTTTTTTTTTTAAGTTCGCGACCCTATAACTCGGCGGCGTCAAGGACTTATCGTCAGATTAGTTAAATTTAGTCTTAAAACACTAAGATCAACCCCAATATCTTAATCTGACGCGCTCGAGTATTTCAGACTATCGATTTTTTTTTACTAATCTGATCGTCTATCCTAGGCGCGCGTTACTACATATAGAGCTAATACTTTCCAAAGTTGTTCTATTAGGTCAAAGGTATCTCTCATATCTTCAGCAGCCACGCTCGAGTATTCCCGAAAAATCCCCCTAATCGCCTCCCTAACTATAATAACAACGATAATTTGATAATTATACAATTAAATACAAACCTATGCAATTTCTACTTCCAGCACTGAAGGGTATGTAAGAAAAATGATGTCTTCTAGCAACATTTTCGGGCAAAAATCTATCTGGATCAAATTTTTCTGGGTTTTCCCAAATTTTAGGGTCCCGGTGAAGGTCGTATATTAATATTCTAATGTTGGAACCTTTCGGTATCGTGTATCCGCTTTTTGTTTTTATTTTTTCTCCTGCCACTCGAGAAATGGCAGGAATACTGGGATGTATCCTTAAACATTCTTTAACGCATCTATCTAAAAATTCCATATCGGCAAGTTCTGATAACGTTGGACTATTTGGATTTTCGCAAACCGATTGGATACTTTCATAAATTTCTTCCTACAATATAAAAATTAAGAATTTAAGATACATTTCAAAATTGACTGATTTTATAATAATATTCGATGGAGATATAGAAAACTGTTCTTTTTGTTGAGAATGTTTGAATGATAAATCGTCTGTAACGATTTTTGTTTTTGATTTCAAAAGGTATTACTTCATCCACTAGTGGAATAATGGGAAATGCAATCTCAAGTCAATTACAAACTAATATTTTTTGACGTTGAAGCTGCTGCCAAATATCTTTATCCGGTCTATCTAGAAATTTGAAGGTACATAAATTCCCAGCAAGCTGAAAGTGCGTGTAATTGTTTAAAACATACCTAAAAATAAAACCTGAAAGTTCCTCATCATTCCGATGCTTGGAAAAAAATTTATTCGAGGTCAAAGGTTTTAAAAATCTCGAGAAAAATTGATTTTTCGCGATTTTCAGCAAAACGGTGAGTTTTATCCTAAAATTGTCTCAGAAAAAAATTGTAGAACATAAAATTTTCTATATAAGAAATGTACTAATACTTTTTTTTTCAGAGCCACCGTTTCTGAGATATAACGAGTCAAATAATTGTAAAATTTGTAAACGACATAATAATGAGTGAACACTTTATTTTCACCCTCCAAATTTTATAATGTGAGTGTAGCCGTTCAAAAGATACGAGGAGGGGGGGGATTTTTGAATAGCACAGTATACGTGGCGTACTTAAGTATATTATGTCGCTTACAAATTATTATTTGATTTGTTATATCTCAGAAACGGTGGCTCCAAGAAAAAAAGTATGGGTACATTTTTTATAGAGAATTTGATGTTCTACAATTTTTGTTCGAGACAATTTCATGATAATTTCACCGTTTTGCTGTAAATCGCGAGAGATCAAATTTTTTACAGATTTTTGACCTTTGACCTCGAATAAATTTTTTTCCAAACATCGGAATGAAGAGGAACTTTCAGGTGTTATTTTTGGGTATGTTTTAAACAATTGCACGCACTTTCAGTACCTTCACTATTCTTTTTTGGTCTAATTTGACCGGATTATTTTTGATGAAATCAGTTTCTAAATGACTGTCAAAACCTTGTATTGCATTTGTGTTTTAGTTGCGTTTTATCAAAGCAAAGCAAGATAGTTTAATTGATACAACTATACATTAAACAACTATTACTGAAAAATAATAAATCATTAAGATAATATGTGACAATACATTATTTTTTTATATTTTCGTTTGTGGCAATATCGCAATAATATGTCTACTGTATAACTGATAATACTTATGGTTGTTGTTTTTATTATTATGAATGATAACCTAATTAAGTTGTCTTTGTGATTTACCAATATACAGGGCGATTCATAATAAAGATAATAATTTTTTACTCGACAACAATGGACCTGTCTGGCTTTTTATTGAGATGTATGTATGTGTGTATTTTGAGGTGACATTCACTGATACCTAAAAGATCTATTGTGCTCCCTTACTTCTCTCCTTTAATCCTATTTCCCGGAGGAATTTTAGGATGTCTGCAGGATTCAACTTAGGTAAATGTTCCTTTTCTATCCAGTAATCTCCCAGGTGCAGTGCTCTAGGATTCTGGGGTGGTGTGCAGTTGGAAAGTATGGATGGAGGTTTCTTCTTCCATTCCACAAAATCTGCATTCTTCTTCCTCCACTATTTTGAGCTTTTTCAGGTGCCCATTCAGGCGACAATGTCCCGTTAGGATCCCTGTTAAAACTCTTAGCGCAGTTTTACTTTGACTTATGCATTCTTTTGATCTCAACAGGTTGTAGTCACCCAGAAGAGTCTTTGATTGTATAAGCCCTACTAGATCTTTCCAATGGTCAGATCCTTTTTTTTTCTCTGCTTTACCTTCCAATATTACATTGGGGCTGATTCCGCAAAAAGGTTCAGGCCACCAGAAAGGTATTTCAGTCCCCCTCTTTGCTAGTTCATCAGCTATGTTCTGGAATCCATAGTAAGGTGACTATATTGTTCTCGCCTAGTTCATTGAGTTTGTCTAGGCAATCCCACACCATTTTAGAACTCAATGCTTTAATGGCTGCTTTTATTGAGATACTGGATGTTGAAGTGGAAAAATAAAACAGATTTCCCATTTTCAACCTACGTTTCTATCTCTAGATTGTTTCAGCTTGTATCAAACATGTGATAACTTATCGACAAAATAATTAATATTGGAAAAATTTCGTACTAATTATTTACCTGTATTTTTGGCTCATTTGCAAGGAGGAGCAAACAGTGACAAAGACCTACTCCAGTAGTATCGTGGCCCTGAAATATAAAATTTTATGACACATTTTTTGAAAAATAAATCTATGTACGACTATATAAAATTTTAATAACTTCCAATATAAAAAAAAGTATATAATTTTGAAATAAATAGTATATTTACACCAAATATAAATCCATTAGTTTCGTCCTTAATTCCGCCATCATCAATATGAGATCCAGTATATTTAGCTTCTAGCATGAGGTCTAACAAAATTTTTTGTTTTCTGCTGCCACTGTCTATATTTTCATTTCCATAAAATTCTTCTCGTTCTCGTATAACCTTTTCAGAAAAATTATGTAATATTCTTAATATCGCATCGTGTTTTTTACTGAAGGAACTTAATTTGTACAGACAAGGAATAAGGAGCCAAGGACGTACTATTCTATAAATAAAATGTTCTCCATAATCGTGGACAGCTTTTACATACTCCTCACAATCCAGATCGTCTCGTAGGTCTTTTCCAAAAGATGACTCTGTTGATTGGAATAATTTTTATTGCATAATTCGTTCAAAACTTACTCTAAATATACATATCAAGTAAATTCTATTCGAGCCATACGATTTACACAATTATAACAAGTAAAATATGAGCAAAACTACTTAAAAAAAAGAGAAGAATAATCACCAATCAGTTTAAAATGTTTAGTATTTGCTAAGGAATAAATATCATATTTTGCATTTAACTTTTAATACGGGATTACGCCGTATTTATTGGGAGAAATTCGAGATTGGTAATATTATTGACCTTTAAAAAATTAGTGAGATCAACACAGATAAGAATAAGATAATATAGTTAAAGAAAATAAATGGACAAATTACAATTTGCAATAAATAAAATATATACTTTGCTTTCGATTTAACAATTATTGTTATTTAACATTGTTGACGGCAAAAATAAGGAATAACTTTTACAGAAAAATAGAGGAAAGTCACCAAATATGGAATACCGCATCTTGTTTTTGGGATATAAAAAAAAAGCATAAATCAACATAACAATAATAAAAATGGTCATTAATATCTTTGAGATCAATTAAATAAATATAATATATTGTGATAAATGAAAGAAGTTACATAATTACTTGCAAAAGTCACAGATCCAAGTATCAAACTCTGGACCAGCACAATCATAATGTGCCCAGAGCCCACAGATCAAGCATTCAATTTAATATTCCATAATTAGACACCGACGACTGTCCATATTTGGATTTTTATACTAGTTCAAACTCCTAAATATTTTATAAAGTCACAATATTTTATTGACAAAAGATCACAAAATGGTGAAATAAACATAATACCGATATACTAAATAGTATATCACTTACGTAAACAAACATAACAGCTGGTAATACTCGTTTATTACTTACCTTTAAAATTTTTTGCTCGACAACAAAACACGCCTGCTACACGTGAATCATTCGTGCAACTGACTCGATGGTGTAGATGCGATAGTTACTAGACCGAATGAAACAGAAGATGGTCGAGTGTTGCGTTTCATACTTAAAGTCTTAGAGAAATGAAGGCATTCCATATAAGGATACTATTCCATATTTGGTGACTTTCCTCTACATTTGGCAACAGCTGACTGCGCACAATTATTCTTCTCTCTCTTTCAAGTAATTTTTCTCGTATTTTCTTGTCACACTTGTGTAAATCGCATGGCTCGAATAGACTTTTCGCAATCTGTATAAAATATTATTCACTCACCTCCAATAGCCATTAAAGTGAAATCAGTTACAGGTTTCACGATATCAATATAAGGTTTTTGACATTCTTTCTTTATATACTCCACAAAATGTACAGTTTCCTTATTGAATATTTCCAAGAAATGTCCCAAAATATTGAAATGGAAAGCTGGAGTTAACAGTTTTCTTCTCCTATGCCACATTTCGTCTTGAAAAATTGTAAACATTGTAGATTATTAAAAGTAAAATACAATAGTCCTGTTTACCTTTACTGGTTAAAATTCCTAATCCAATCCAATCTTGTAATAAGTTGTAAAATATACTTTTCTCGTTGTGTTTGAAATTGCTTAAAACCAGCTGAAAAAAAGGTTTGAGGTCTTTCAATGAAAAGAAGGATAAACTTGTGTGTATGTGTATTGGAATGTGTATTATACAGGATCTCCCAGGAATTCCTATCAAGAATAAGGGCTAAAAATATTAATAGTACCTGTATCTGTAATATTTTGAAGGATGGGTGACCCCACAGCACTTTGGGCCCATTGTGCATCATTCTGAGGTTCAGACTTCCTTCTAGCTCGTCATCCAGCCTACCTGTTTGAAGTAGGCGATAACGTAAGGTCCCTCATGCTCATGCTCCCTCAAACCTAAGTTCATCATTCACAAATAATGTGTTCGACAGTCTCATCTTGCTGTTCACATCCTCTACAAAGTGGAGTGTCAGACAGACCCAGTCTGTAGAGTTGTTTTCGTAGGTGGCAGTGACCGGTCAGAATACCCGTGGCTGTCCGAAGGCTCTGTCTGTTCATAGCCACATATTTTTTGGCTACTTTCCTGTCCTGATACTGCAGCAGCTCCTTGGCAAGCTTGCAACCTTCTGCATTTTCCCATCCACCCTTTAACTTTGCAAGGGAGTGTTCTTTTATTAGGTCTATCATAGCCGACGCTGACAGACCAATGAAAGTGCCAGGTCCCTAGAGTTTTTGGGAGGCAGCTTTCCTGGCTAGTAAGTCAGCAATGTGGTTACCTTTCGATTTACTGTGGCTATTGATCCAGCCTAGAGTGACTTCGTTGTTGCTACAGGCTTCGATCAGGGACAGGTGACACTCCAGTACTAGGTCTGATGTGATACGTGATCTGTTCAGGGCTAGTAGTGCTTGTCTACTATCCGCAAGGATGTGAATTTTATTACCTGTGTTGTTTTTTTTGGTAATCTACTCAATTCGTCACAAGAGGACTCTTTTTCTTTTATGAGAGGAGTTCAGGTGTGATATTCAGGAATAAAAAAACAATTGCATCATTACATCATTAACAACGAAGAAATTTAAAAAATCTATACTTACTTGAATATCATCTGGATGCATAATATTGACGAGGGCCAAATTATATGAATATTTTTTGTAAATTGGATAATACTTCTTGGCTAAATGTCTATCTCTGTTGAACACGCTTTCTGAAAAGTAAAGCATCTATGTTAATGAAGAAAATGTTGTTTCCTTCCATCCAGGTTTTATTTCTTTTCCCTAAATTCTCTACAATCACATCATTCCATTTGTTCAGCCTCTCGTCTGTTTTTAGATTGAACTTGCTTCATAAATCTCCATAATAGTAGTTTTTCTAATTTTGACATATAAAGTGACAATTTTTAAAACTGATTGACATTATGAAACGTCTTACTTTTTGTAACTAGTTGCATAAAGTAAAATTTTATTCAATTGGTGACAAAAAATGTATTTAAAAATTAGTGACAAAAATAATTATTCTATTTATTAAACTGTTATAATACAAGTTAAAAACATAAATTATAAATTAATTAATTATTATAAATATTGATAACACAATTATTCAAATTAATTCCCGCCGACATATTTTTTTCATTGCTCGAACTTGCTGTTATTTGGGAAGCGGCGCACATTGCATTAGATGTTTCACCAAATATTTCTTGCGCTATAAGTTTTTTATTATTCATGGAATTTTCAACATATCCCTCCGCAACAGAGGTAGATTTCCAACCTCCATGCCTCTTTAATTTTAAAATATCTGCGCCACTGTCTGCTAGGAAAGTGGCAGAGCTTCTTCTAAAGCAGTGGCCAGTATATAGAACAGGATTTGAAAGACCAAGAAATTGTGCAATAACTTTTGGCAGACTGCTTAATGTGTTAATTCCCACAGGAATTCTGGTACATTTTCCATTCGCATATTTTACAAAAAATCTGTTGTGTTTAAGAACCTGGGGACGCAACTTAATATATTTTCTTAATATTTCAACAAGATTCGTATTTCCAATGTCTCCAGTGGTAATTGCAAACTGCCGTATAACTTTTGTTTTTGAAGGTGGTATATCAACACGAAAATGGCTTCCTTCGTCTATAAAATTTTCAATTGGAAGAAATGTTAATTCTGCTTTTCTGCATGATCCTGCCATTCCAATTATCATTGCAACCTTAGCCATTAAGTATTCTTCCACTAAAAATTTGGCAAAATCTTCTTTAATAAAAACTTTATATTAAATTTTATTTTTTTATTACTTTCTTCAAAATTGGAAAAAATCTTAAATCCTAAAGAATTATTTAAAAATAAGTTTTTCTTTTATTAAAAATTATAGCAAAATTCTAATGAATAATAAAAATATATATTTTGAATATTCGAATATCAATATCTATACCCAAAAACTTAACAAATTCACTTTCCATACTAGTGCGGAAAAATGGAAATAAAAAAAATGTTTTCGGGCCAAAAATGCTCAAAATGTGTTATTCTGCACGCTAGAAGAAAAATTAAATTATTTTTTCTACTAGAGTGCGAAAAGGTGAGTTAGTTAAGCCTACATTGTTACTTTTGAAACTTCCCAAAGTTGTACCTGTAAAAAAATATGTTGAAATTGTTAAAATTGATTTACCAGACGAGTCAAAATAATAAGCAGTTCCTATCACTGGTAAGCCCCTGGGTCCAGGAATTTCCATAATATGCTTCCAAAATGAATCACACCGATTTGCGATTTTAAAAACTAGCATTAAAGTCACAATAACTCCCACTAATATCAGTAACATTTTGTTTTTCACTTAGTAACGACAGCTAATATATTCTCAGCGCGACTAATATTGTTTTCAAGAGTTCTACGTGTTTATATTATTTTTTTTACCAGTAAAGAATTCTTATAATTTTCTGGTTATCTGAATATTATTTATAAATAATTTTTTTAAGGCATTGTCAAATTATTTTTTTTTGTTTGTTTATGACCAGCCATTAGCCGTAGTGTCAAATTATATTTTATCTAAACTATTTAGCATTAATTTGTTTTTTCTTAATTCTTGACCTCCTAGCCCAAGTAAATAATTTTATACACGACTATCACATTCCACATTCTATATTCATTTGTTCTCCAGAAATGACGAGGATATGTTTGCCATGAACTGGTTGATATAAAATTAAATGAATTCTTAGAAAAGTTGACAATAAAATACCTTATCGGTGCTGGGGAACTCACGAGAATATTATATTGGTTTCCCGAAATATGAACTTGATTTAATATACAGCATGGGAAATCTGCTTCGGAACCTAGGTACGAATTACACAAGTACGACAAGGATATATGAAAGAGAGAGGAAGAATAATTGTGCACAATCATCACTTTGTTTCACCTTAGGGGGCGTAAGCTTATTCCCGAGAGTGCCCGACTGCTCATTGCCCTCCTATTTTAACTAGTTGGTGGTGGTAAATGGTAATTCAGTATGCTCCCAAGACGTAAGGAGTGAGGACGTTAAAGAAATATAAAAATGCAATCGTTATTACGTAACCTGTAAATCTTAAAATTCATTTTTGTCAACATGATCATTTTAGACCAAGTTGACAATTTCTAACTACAATAGGATATTATTTTAGCCATTGTAACTTGAAAATAAAACAGCATTTCTTGAGAGAACCACAATTAATAAACTAAAAATCCCTTCCATTAATAAATTAAATTGAAAAAATAAAATAAGGTACCTACACCTATTCTAAACATAAAATATAAACTTCCTGAAAAAATAAAAATAAAAATTTATTCTAAAGGTAAACATAATTTTAATGAATTAAGTGCTCAAATAAACCACCTTGCTGTGCCAGACAATAGCCAAATCTGTGATAAAGATTTGATCTCATATCTCTAAGATTATTTGGCGTAATGCTGGCACAAACGTTCTGTATTTTCACCCTCAATTCATTTAAATTATTAGCTCTTTCAAATACATGCTGGTAAATGGTACTTTTTAAAAATCCCCAAAGAAAAAAATCATTTGGAGCTAGTTCAGGTGATCTTGGAGGCCATTTAATTGTACCATTAGTACTAATAATTTTTTCGGGGAATGTAAAATTTTAAAAATCCATTACTATCCTTGAATAATGTGATGGGCTGGACAACCATCTTGTTGGAACCAAATTCTGTTGAGATCAACATCGGGTATAAGGAGAACTGCAGGAATTACTTGATTTTGTAATAAGTCTAAATATTTGGCGGAATTTAAGTTCCCCTCAATGAAAAAAGGACCTATAATGTGGTCACCTAGAATACCCGTCCAAACATTTAGCTTCTGCGGATACTGCGTTCGGATTGGAATGGTTAGATGTTTATTTTCCCGAGACCCATATCTTGTGACGGATGGATTGTGTTTTTGATGTAGTGAAAAAGTTGATTCATCCGTAAATAAAATATTTTTTAAAAAGTTTTCGTCAGCATTTTGACGTTCCATCATCTCCTCACAGAAATCCATTCGTCTGATATTGTCCTCGGGAAATATTTCCTGCGTTGTCTGAACCTTGTAACAATGGTACCCGTTCCGTTTTAAAATATTCTGTACAGTTCTCTTATCCATGTCGACCTCTTCAGCAATTTATCTTGAAGAAGATGGTTGTCCTGTTTCAACTGCTAAACAAACATTCAATTCTCTAGTCTGCCTTTCATCGTTAATTGGGCGTTCGATTGGATCTTCCGAAGCTTGGCATTTTCTACAGTACGAAACACATCCATATTTCTCGAAATAACTAATTATTTTCACAATTGTTGACTTTGAAAGGAATTGGGCGATTTTCAAATGCCACAATAAACAAAATTAACGATTTCATTAGCCGAATGACATCCAAAATACCATCTTACAATTTGCACTTTTTCGCAGGTTAAGTATGTTAATGAAGGCATAATTGTAAATGTTTTATTTTCAAAAAATACAATGGCATGCGCTTCCAACGTGATCAACGTTTGTAGCGAAAAGACCTAGGAATAGCAGTTTAAATGTGAATTCTATCTGTAAAACACAGTGTTGCCAAGTGAAAGTGTTTTGTTTTAGCTATTGTGCATGACTTCGAAAAAAAGTCAACGAAAACGAGAGAAAAATAT
Source organism: Galerucella pusilla (assembly GCA_910591695.1). Classification (NCBI taxonomy): domain Eukaryota; kingdom Metazoa; phylum Arthropoda; class Insecta; order Coleoptera; family Chrysomelidae; genus Galerucella; species Galerucella pusilla. The sequence goes on along the minus strand of CAJUYI010000676.1, from coordinate 39,163 downwards.
CATTTGTACAAATTAATCTGCGCTTCTGGCAATAGCGGTTGAAATAGTAGGGCAATGAGCATTCGTTCACTATCGGAAATAGAACCACACCCTAACTGGAATTAAATACACGCGTCGATGACCATTCGATGACCGCGTATAATTATCTTTCTCTCTCATTGAGCTGTTTCTCTGTCGTACTTGTGTAAGGTGTAAGGTTCGGAAGCAACTTACGCACACTGTATAGCACGCTACTGAAGCTTTTGGAATATTGTTTCTGTCTTCACATCGGTCAAAATATTTCATAGTTTTCGCGCATGAATTTGTTGAGGGTATGTTCTTTTCCTATCGTTTCTTTTTTAAAGTAAAGCCGATTGTGTAATTTTCCGCATTCTGAAACTCTCATAAAAATTCAACAGATGTGGAAAATGCACCGACATTTACTGGGTCAAAATTATTTACGTACTAATCTCACAGTTTATTTATTTATTTTCCGCTTTATTTCTTTTAGAAATTAGGTACATAATGAGAATTTGGAATAAATTAAGGTAGGAATTCTTGAATTCTTTATTCAATAAACGAAGTAAGATTTGTTTCTCGCGAGTTACTTGGAAACTATAAGAGATAATCGAAATTTGAAAAAAGATTCAAAAAGGGAGAGAAAATTTTCACTTATAATTGCACAAGTGGTTTGTATTTTATCGGGTAAATTTGGGTTGTTTAATGAGAAACTGTTTCCTAGCACTTTGACGAGAATAACTGTCAACTATTAAAAACACGACACCGAAGGTGGAGTGATTTTAGGTTGTGTGTATATAACCATTTGGTCATGTTGGGATTTAATCCCCAATTCTTTCCACACATTTGCCTGCACCTTCCAAGGGCGATTCTGGCCTTGTGTGTGGTTTTTTCAATGTGGGAGTTCCATGTGAGCTTTTGGTCAAATATCACCCCTAGGTATTCAACTTCTTTCGCAAATGGAATTTCCACTCCGTTAATTTGTGGCCTTTGTAGAACTTGCAATTTTCTCTTTTTATGTAAACGGTACCAGTGTAGTTTTGCGGGGGTTCACTGCCAGTTCTTCCTCCCTACACCATCCACTCACTATATCAAGCTCCCTTTAGGTTCGCTCTGATATTGTGTCTGGAAACCGTCCTCTTATGACGATAGCTAGATCGTCCGCATACCTCAGGCACTCAATACCTTCATCTGAGAGCCTTACTAGAAGCGTGTCTGCTAGAATCGCCCACAAAAAGGGCGATAAGACGCCTCCTTGAGGACAACCCCTTTCCACCCCCGCTATGATGGTTGCCTCCCCCAGGGTGGATGTGATTATCCTATTATTCCCTAGATTAGCTGCAAGCCAGCCGCAGATGATGGGTTCGACCCGTCTTCTTTTTCACTATATACATTTTGTTCGTTGAATATTAATCTTTATATCACATGATTATCAAATTTTATTTTGAAAAAATAAAGAAGATTCCTACCCGAATCTATAAAAATTGCTATTTTCGTTTATAATACAAAATATAATTGAATCCAAAAATGTATGTGAATTAATTAATTTTGTAATTATATATTCCTGATCTAAGAAGCTTCCCCAACATTTCTACTCAAACCCCATTATAATTACTCCAGTTTTATTAAAGTTCCAGAACTTAATATATATATTTTCTTGTAGATTCTAGATTCCTGAAATTTACAGGATAATGAAAAGTGTCGTATTTCGTAATTAGGAAAAGTTAATTATCCGTAAATTTTATTTATGGAAGAGACCTCCTAAATAACAATTTCCATCCAAAAAATTGTTTCAATGCCACCTTATTATATAATATATTTGTTTAGAAGTAGGTAATCATGAGGACTGTAGTTGATATATTTTTATTTCACACGTCGAAATGATAATATACACAAATTCAGGTTTTAACATAAATTATAAATTTTGTTTCAACATTGCCAGTACATAGATATTATTGTTCAAACGTTTTCAGAAGAATCAGTTGGCTTTGTTCTAATAATGTCTCTTCTCCCGCCAGAGGAGCGGTTTCAACCGTCTATTAGCGGTGATGTCACGTTGCACTCAACAATATTTTTTATTGAGTAGCTTGGTTTTTGATTAGAATATATATGTGAGTAATTTGCTAAAAATGATTATGTGCTATGACAAAAAAATGCCATCCTAAAGCTGACACTTCCCTCTTCAAAACGCGCGGATGCGGAACACATACTTAGTTTACCGATTTTTTTCCGGACAAACCATTGCTCGGACGAAAAACACACTCGAAACCTTTTTTGTTGCAAAACACTCCCCCTACACGGTGGTATTTTGCATTTTTCTCCACCCTTCTCCCAGCGCGAAATATTAAAGAATTTCGAAAAAAAAAAGTTTATTGATTTTTTTCCTAATTTGGGAAATCGATAGACTGGCAAACTTTTTTTTATATTAATCCACATATTTCAAGGAACATATGAAGAAAAAATTAGCCGTATTGCTAATTACTTGTAGTTGTTATCCTTATCGTCTGGCCTAGAAAGGAATAGGGTCCAGTATGATTTTTTTGTTGTTTTAATAAAAAAAAATATTATTGAGGCAGAAAAAGTTCCCAAGCTACCATTTGACCTTAACACGGCCCTGTCAGCGCTGCACCCTCAAATACGATGAAAAACAACGTCAACACATTTCCATGAACCCCATTTTACCTTTCCCGACGGATTAAAGAGATGCTACCCCTAAGGACAACTCCAATTTGTCCTTCCACTTGAGTAATTTCCTTTCACGTAAGGACGTATTGTTTTAATGGAAAACTCAGCTTTTCATTTGGAAAGGCATTGTATTGATTTACACGTATTTTGATACCTTTTTGTTTCTTTGACGAAGGAAAAACTTGTTTTATACCTAAGCGGCCATCCAAAAATCACGTCAAACTGCTTAATTAAATCTTTCTGATCCTGGGATATGTGGTTCATGTTACCTCACAGAAAGGGAAATGACCCTTATTCGAGGTGAGACCTGGTGCACAGGAGGGTCGAAGAATATGGAACTATACTACTTCAGGTGATAATGGGCTTGTTCAAGAAACATTTTTTAAGTTAATAATAGAAACCAAAACTCATTGTGAACAGATTCCAAAAATTTTAGATTTTTCCGCGAACGTTTAAACCCTCAAATTAATTAAAGAAATTGGATTGAACGAAAACGGGGCGTGGTTACCTGTGATGCCACACTGCATATGCTATACCTAACGTTTGAAATGCCGCGAGTCGAGAGCTATGTATTGTGTATATTGTATCGTTTTGTGTAAGAAAAAAAAAACGCTGGACTGTTGACTGTACTTACTGTTTCGTTATTTTATTGTGAAGAGAGTCAGAAAAAGTGGTAAATGAATACTTTTTGATTCCCGACTGTCCTAACACATCCAAGAATGCACCAGAAAAATATATATACATTAAAACAGTGAGCAGTGGAACAGTTAAATTAAAACCTTGAGTAGTACCGAGATTGTTTGACTGTCTAAGCAATAGAGCAATGCATTTTTCAAAGCCACGGTCACAAGTCACAAGTTAAGCTCAGAAAATAGAGCGTCTGATGATGATAAAGTAGAGGAAGAAAATCAAATGGATATCACACGAATGGAACCTATATCTCTGGAAATAGGGGTTCAGGCTTGCATTAAGGCTAATGTACGTTCCAAAGCGATTCAATGCGGGGGCGAGGGTTTTCATATATGGAAAATGGCTAAAAAGAGAAAATGCACTAGCAATGAGATCGTTCCAAAGAAATCGTGAATGGAAAAAGACGAAAAACCTATGAACGAAGAGTTTTTAATGTCCACTAGCGGTCCTTCTTCTACATTTAGCTCGTTAAAATTAAGTATGTCAGATCCGAATAGCTCATTTTATCTAGACACTAATAGATCAGACGAAATAGAATATTTTATTTGATAGAAAAAAATTTGGGAGTTCCGAGTCATTCATTATTTGTTGTGAGCTTGTTAACTAAAAAAATATGAGCTGGACAAGCTTGATATCTTTTTAACATTAAAAAAGATCAAATTGAATTTACCTTATAGCATATTAGGAGAGAGATTTTTGTGTGGCACTTTCCAGAGAATGTGGCATTATACAAAGAAACTATACCGTTATGAGCCAGTTACCTTTACCCATTTGTGCAAGTTAAGAAAAGACTTCCTACTCTCTCCAGACGCAGATATGAAAATGTGCAATGTATTATAGATTGTTTTGAAATTTCTATTCAGAAACCAAGTGTGAATTCTTTGTTTCTATTAATGAAGTCGCTCACCATAAAGATATCGACTTCAGGTGAATTTGCAGAATCTGCTTCAATAAATCCAGTATCTACTGAGTACGCATCTTTAATAGCAAAACTCACTAACACTTTTAAAATTTAAAGATATTGCAGCTGTAACCAACTTTCTTATGTGAAACGCAGCGGTGTACAGAGCACAATATGCAATGTGACGTCACAGTCGGTTCTGTCGCTTTTTAAGGGAGCTCCATTTTCAACCTCTAATATCTAAGTAGTGGAGAAAGTTCAAGAGCTGAAAATTTCACTAGTTATTTTGATGATTCAGTTTTACAAAATAACGTGAGAAAAACCGAGAAAATATATCATTGATAACAAGCAATGTTTCAGTCATTTACATACAGACCAGCTATTCTAAAATGGAAAAAAAAACTGTAGTAACCAGACGGAGATTTTTGCTAGTAAATTTATCCCTTATAAAAATTTTATTGTACGCCAATGCTAGATGGAAATTTTTGCCAATACCTCAATAAAATTCCAATGAACGCATATGATATTGATATTTTTACAAATAACTTCATACCTTATAAAAATGATATCGTAAGCCAATGAGAAAAGCAAATTTCCACAAATAAATAAACCCCTTGTATAAATTTTATCCTATTTTCATTTATCCAGGAAGTACGTTCAAATTAACTGAAAACTACGTCCTAATTTCGATTTGTTAACAGCTCGTGAAGTGGGTTACACAGCGGCATATAAAAGTGGATGCTTTTAGTTTGTATGAGGCGTCCCGACGCCCAGTATCGCGCAAAATCACCGACTCGTCGAGAATTAATTCAGTTAAACGCGCCGAAAAACTAAAGTTTCTTGTGTAGGACGCGGCAAATAGTGATCGGTAATTTCTATATCACAAAATCGTGCATGTGGGTTGATTAATTAATCTACTAATTATTTGAAAAGTTGATTAACAATACCCCAGTTTATAAGGTATTGTTTTCTGGGTGTAACTTAGGTTATACGTCTTCTACTTGTAGGCTTCTTAGTATCTTAAAAAGTCCCTTTAGATCTCCAAGTTTCAAGGGTTTATCTGATTGATAGATTCATGTAGATCTAGTGGAGGAAGGTATAACATTATCTCTAAGGCTGCGCTAATAGTGTTGTTATAATTGCATATTCTTTCTATATTATAATCTTTAGCTGGTCCTTGCTTATCATCATATCACCAGACCTGTCAAATAAGACACTCATCGTATAGTAAGAAAAAAACATCTTACATTTGATATCCAGTTATTATTGTGAACTAAATTTGGAATCATAAATAATTATAGCATCATAATGTTGTGAGAAACTTTTATAGAACTATATATATACAACAAAAATTTTAATTGAAATATCGCGAAAATGATTGACTGGGTATCAATCGTGCGCCATTCTCAAAGACGGTTCTCGAACTATATGTACGGTGTGCCGAGTAAAGTCCGAAAACGCAGGCAAAAGTTTATAAAGAGAGATATGAGCTCAGTAGGATCAAACGGAATGGCCGGTGCTGCTACTCACCAATCCAACTGTTCATGTTGCTGGGCTGGAGACAAAGTACAGGTAATTCTTTTCCGCAAATTTTGACATTACAGACAAAAAAGACCATGCTTTCAGCTTATGGAAAATAGAAGACCACTCAAATTCGGATATTTTGATACCAACTTATTCGTCTTGAGAAAATAGAACATTTGATAACATTGCGCCAATGTTGTAATTTAATTAATAAACCCACAAAATCAGTTTATTTGTCAGAAATTTTCGATTCGATTACATAATCTAACCATTCAAAAGGACACCATCTGCTGCGGTGAAACAGAGTCGGACTTGTAAATATAGTACATACGATGAATACCCGTTTCATCGAAACAAAATAATAGGATTATATTTTTCAGTTGTATAAAGATATGATAGTGTAATGTTTTTCTTATTCATTTGCACTGTTTTTACCGTGGGATAAAATTATACACTCACTATGGCTAATTACTATTGATTTATTAAAGAAACACTTATACACTATAATAAACTCAATTTATATACACACTACTTAATGTCTATTAATTTATCTACACCCGGTATGATAATTATCATTGATAATTGATAATTGATGATAATATCATTTTTTACTTGCAAAGTGCTTCGAAGCATCGAATATTGTGATCACAATAAGTCAGCAATACATTCTCCGAATATTTTTTTAATTTTCTTGGAGCGGCACCAATCCATGAAAATATTGTATTGTTTTTCGTATTCACCTCTGGATTTAGTTAGCAGAAGATTAAGAGTAATATTTTTAGCAAAATCTGCTATATCTGGAGGTGTGCTTGAAAATTCACTGTCACTATCCATTTTTCAAATAGCTGTTTATAAACAGACAACTTTTTTATAAACTAAAAATGAAATAATGACGTTTCATTAATTCCATAGTCTACTATTTTCACAAAATAGTAGGTAGGTACTTAAATATGCAATCACTGTTGCATCTAGGTGTATAATGCATTGCCTACCATCTGACTGTTATATTTCTACTACGTAAACTTGCCCGTATAAATCAATACTATGAAAACAGGAATCTGCAAAAACGATCAAGAAAATTGTCAATCTTAACAACGTTATATTTGTAAAGCAGGACGCGCACTGAATCCGCTCGACTCGGATCGACACGGAACGGATCGGATCGGCATAACTATCACCCGCGCACTGAATCGACTAGCAACTAGCAACTAGTATTCTTTCGGTGTCAGAGCAAGTCAGTGTCTCGAAAATAAAATGAGTTCATCATCGGATTCTGAGGAGGATATTATTATAGCTCTAACTTGTGAAGAAATCGAACTGCAATCTCCTAAGATTTGGATTCATGATATTAATCTAAAAAGAAAAACATATGGGGAATTTTATCACTTATTTCCAGATTCCAGATGAGGGAAAATTTTTCAAATATTTTAGAATGTCCCATATGAAATTTAATGAGCTTCTACAGCTATTGGATCTACAAAAACAAGTTACAAATTACAGGAAGCCAGTGCCACCCGAAGAACGTCTGGCTGTTACACTCAAGTGAGTATTGAATATCTGCATAACTTTGCGCATGAAACTACAAAAAAGATGTCAAGTCTTCATTCTCAAAAAACAAACAAAACATTATTTCAGATTATGATATATGTAACTGCTGTTATCACAATGATTGTCGTACATTTCATTTTGTCTCGACTGGAAAACTTGTGTGGGTGCCTTCTGTGTTAACTGTGGAAGATATTGGTCTGTTTGAAAGGCCGATTCTGTTTCATGGGGATCATATAATATTTTATATTCGCGAACATTTTCAATTAACAATTCCTCCATTATAAATACAGCACACCACTGTTGGATTGCAAACAATCAACTGGAAATTCGGTTCGGCAGAAGTTGCCATCCCAAGGAATCTCCGCCGTAGTCGAGTCGAGTCGAACGGTCACTGCCGTGCCGATCCGAATGAGTGCGCGGTGATGTATTGAAATAAGAACAATGCAAAACGTTCGGCAATGCTGTGCCGTGTCGATCCGAGTCGAGCGGATTCAGTGCGCGTCCTCCTTAATAAGTTGTAAATATCAATTTTTATCTTGAACTAAGAAATAAATCCTTCACTGTAGTATTGAATCAAAATAATATCAATGTATGAGGTTTAAATTATTTTATAATTTCAATAAAATTAAACATATAAAATATACACCTCCATATTTGTTGGTAGCGTAACCTGCAGCGTTGTAAATCCAGTAACTTGTATAAATTGTAGATGTCAGTCAAATCATATAGGAATATTTATTAATTTCGTTCGAAATATCTTCAAATATTAATATTTCAACTAAAATATTCGGACTGCTCTACATTTTGTTTTAATATATCTATTATTTACTACATTTCTTTAGTTTATTGTAAATGAAAACAGGCGAGCGGAAAGGTACACTCTAGAGCGTAAATGATGTCAATTATGACAGATCGCGGAAAACAAAAGTCTACTTTGGGTAGTGATCGTAGGAAAAAACCTTTTCCGTATCCCTATCCTTTTTTTTTATGAGTTACCGATGCCAACAACTACACTACAAAATACTACAAAGAAAAAACAACATATAAAAATTAACTCACAAAATTAGGTCGGTTCAACCCTGTCTGGTTTTATTTATCCATTTCTTATCTCCTTACTTGGTGGAATCAGGTGGAATCTGTAATAAAGGTTTATTCACGTGTTTTCTCTCTGTCTTACTCATACAATCTCCGTAAACGATTTTAAAAATAATATCATCAACTGTGAGTTAATTATAAAAGTAACAACATTAGCGCAATGTTATCAAATGTTCTATTTTTCAAGATGAATAAGCCGGTATCAAAATATCCGCATTTGAGTGGTCTTTTATTTTCCATAAGATGGAAGCATAGTCCTTTTTAACGAAAAGGTCATTCACTTACTTTCTGTAACTATATTTCCTTAAAGCTGTTAGTGTTCTACATAAATGATTGAAAACATATAGTATATGAGGAATGGATTCTGTGTTGCTAAGTCAATGTTCAAAGTCGTCCAGGAATGTAAGGCTTTTCCTGCTCGGTAAACAATGTGAAATTACTATCATTTCAGAAAAAATATTAGGCTTCAACTTCAACCCATCTTATCTTTTTGTAGATGTGCCGACCTTTCAACTAAGTCGGTACACTTTTTTTCACTTGAGCTCTAATAATGTTCATCAAAAATATGCTATACTTGGTTATCACTAAGTGTAACTGCTCCCCTTTTCGTCTTGTAACTCGCTGGGAGTTCTCTCTGTCAGTTCGATGCTTCGTCTTAGATTTTTTCTACTATATCATTGATTTTTGTTTCAGCAGAAATCTCGTTATGCAGAAGACGAGACGCCACCTTCTCCCTCGCCGCCCCAACAGCATCCCGCCGTCACCACTGTCATCGCTCACGAAGGAAGCGGCAGGGTTTCTAGACAAGGATCTTTGGAACGGGGCTCGTCTGGTCATCACAGGACCAAAGCGTCGAATGATAGAGAACAGCAGGTTGGGAGAGACCAAGCGCACATTGTGGTGAGTAGAACTTGAATAATGTTAAATTGTGATATGAAATTTTTATGATTTATTCTTTTACTAACTGTACCCATTCTATCAGAGTGTTTATTGTGGCTTAATTATGATAGTTAAAAATATAACATTACAAGTACAATCGGTATAAAGATATTATTGATCGTTTGCCAACCAATTTTAACGAAATATATCGAAAAGCTGATTATAGGTTTGAGGTTTGATAATGATAAAACTACTTATATAAAGGGACGTTACAAATACGTGATGGACATGTGTATTTTTTCAATTCCAACATTTCTTTACGAGAATAATTTTGATAAACTTTAAGGTGTAATAATTTGATGAGTGACGAATAACTATATACACTTGGTTTATTCGAGACGTAAACGTAAATAAACATTTTTTACATTGAGTTATTGATGTAATAACTAAAGATAGTAGCAGTTGATGGTGAATTTTTCATTAAAACAGTTAACGAGAATATAAATATAATTTCTAGTTCGTATATCACTGTAAAATAATTTTTTTTAGGTTAATAATTTTGAAAATGATCGAAAGCTCCTGAAAAATCCCTGAAAACTTCACTTTGGGCTCAATTTGAAGGTCTTGGCAGGTGTTTTTAAACGAGAAAAAACTTAACGCGATTGAGTTTATGGAAGGGGGGGGGGGGGGGGAAATGGCCCCATAATTCCTGGAAAACGAGTTTCTCGCTATTATCTGGCAAAATATGCGAATTAGAGACTTTTTTTCAAATCAAAAAAGGAGATCGTATTATTCTCTACTGTGATTCTCATCATTTTTTTCGAAAATTCGATAGTTATCGAGATAATGAGACCTAAAAGTATCCTCATTTCAGCCGCTGATGCTCTGCCTGTAGGAATTCTGCTGTCTAGGCATTAACTTGTAAGCGGGCGGACGAATTGTTCAAAAACTCGGCAAAAAATTGACGTTTCCCGATGATTCAAAGTTCGTTGCAATGGGAAGACCCGTAGCTATCATTCCATGTGACTTGCAGCTCGTCCGTACTTGACAAATATATTTTTATATTTTTTCCACAAGATTTTGAGATTATTTCATTAATTTGATGATTATCTTATTTTTCTTTCATATAATGGAACCTTAGGAGGTCTTGAATGATCTCAGACATTTTTTTAATACCTTTCTTGCGTTTTGATAAAAAATTGATTCGTTTATTTATTTATTTGAAAAGAAAGTCCGGTTTTCACCGGTGTGATCAATTTCCCTGATTTCTGGAAATTGATTGGATTTTATTAAAAATCGAAAAGTATGTCACTTATTAGGTATGGTATAATAGTATGGGGAGGAACATACAAAAGTAACATAAAACCAATACAGGTAATACAAAATTACATCCTAAAGGTGATTTTCAACAAAAACAGATTGTATCACACCAGCTTATTATACAATGAGAGTATATGTGATGGGAGTTGTCTTTATATCCTTTTGTCCTGTTATTATTTCCATAAATCAGATAAATTAAAAAAAATTGTAGATCATCAATATTGTACAAGATCAAACAGCAACAAACAGTTGAAAATTCCACGAAGCAATACAACTATGAACTTGAAATTTATTGACTACCTAGCACAGAGGTTCCCATACTTTTTTTTCTCATAGACCACATTTTGCTGGATCTGGTGGACCCCCTGCAGCTATTACATTTACTAACTTACTTCCAAAACCCGAAAAAAGTATATGTCTATGTAAATCTGTATTGTGGCTATTTTTCAATCAACTATGAGTTAAAAGTTTTCGAAAAAAAGATGAGAATTTATATTGCTTTGATTATGCTGTGAGTATTGTCATTTAAGCTAAGTTTCAAGGCCAGTCTAAAAAGAGTCTTCATCCAACAGTTGGATTCCTACTTTACTTCTTTGTATTCTAAGATTGACTAACAGTACAAGAAACCAATAAGCTCCCACTTCGGAGTGCTAAAAAGTAAAAATAAATATTTTCTTGTTTTGTAGCTATTTATTCAAACACAAAAATTACCACACTTTTAATTATGTTGTTATAACAGTCTTAGTAGAATCAAAATTTAACATCAAAACTAATAATGATTATTATTTTAAAAACAGTCGCAATATAATCAAAATTTTGATTATATTGCGACTGTTTTTGAAATAATAATCATTATTAGTTTTGATGTTAACTTTTATCTCAGATTACCATTGTAATCTGAGATAAAAGTTATAATTTTAATGGGAGGGATGTACTTGGTGAATTGACAGCAAATTATCAATATTTGGCTTGAGTTTAGTTAAGTATAACCGTAAATCTCCTCGCTCTGTAATATTTAATCTGCTCCGTTTTTTTGTCAACAAGTTTGTTATGGCACTAAAACTGCGTTCGACAAGATATGACGAAGGAAACGCTATGAGAAATTTTTGCACAATTCCCCACAGTCCTGGATATTTTTCAGGTATTTGTGCCTGCAGCCAAAATGATTGATACCCTCTTTTGAATGCTACTTTGAGCTCCTTATTAGTGCTAAGCTCGAGTAGCTCTTCTTGCAGTACCACATTTTCCACTTCAGTTTCATCATATGGATTTATTATCCATGGTGGTACCTATATCCATCGACAGAATGTCTTCAAATCTGATTTTAAAATCATCATACAGGGCAATCAAATGTTGAAGTCAAGTCGGGTCACCTAATACATTTTTATAGACCCCCGTTAACGAGTTGTGGACCCCTGGGGGTCCACCTGGACCACTTTGGGAATCAATGACCTGGCACCTAAATTTTATAATTTATTACCCGTTGATATCAGAAATATAAGCAAATTGAATTCATTTAAGAAACAATGTAGAACATATGTTGTTAGAAGCTTGGAAACATTTAAAAACATTCTTATTTAATACCTCGAAACAAACTGTGATAAAAAGTAATTCAACTTTTCCATTTTTAAATATTGTCAAAAATGATACGTTAGATTTTAGTTATTTTAGTTCAATAGTGTCATTATTTTAACCGTATAAAATATAAGAAAATTTTTTTAAAAGGCACATACAGAAGCTCCTCCTTCTAGGTGCCTTTCAAATGGATAGCATATATAAAATATATAAGAAAAAAAAAAGTTATTAGGCACATACAGAAGTTTATACTTCTAGGTGCCTCTAAAAAGTATTACAAGAAATGTATATGTATTGCATGCGCATATTTTATTTATTTATTCGTTTATTCTCAACATATTATTGGATATATAATACAGATGTTTTATAATTTTGTAAAATTTTTTGTAAATCTTGTAATTTATTTTGATGATGATGAATAAACATTCTATGTTACGGGTTCATTATATTTTTTTGACTGAATAGAGAATTAATAAAATAACACTTACAATTGAGTTTAGGTTTTACTAAAATCAGCTAATTATTTATTGAAATAACCTGTAGTCTTTGTTTACATTGATTTATTTGTATTGACCTTGAACTAAAATACATAAACCTTACTCTAGTACTATGAGTACTATGGGATTGGATTATACCAAAAATTGCCTAGCCAAGGAAATTATCAGGTTGTCTATCTCTCTTCCTTTTGTCTTTTGTCTTCTTTTTTTCCTGGGCCAAATCAGACCATTTGGCTTAAATAAAATCGAATTTTATTTCGGATCTAAAGAGCCCTAGAACAAAGAAAAATAACATCAAAGATAGAGTACGATTGACATCAGTTGATGCACACATTCTGTGGATATACGTACTTTTCTTTATACGGCCGCTGCCCATATTCGGTAAGATACCATGATTTCCGGAGATGCTCATCTAATCACAAATATTCACAATATCAGGCCAATATTTGAATTAACTAGCTGCTTACGATTCATCCGCAACCTGCCAACTACATTAGTTCTGGTAACATCTACTACTTTCACAAATACATCATACCACCTGCTGTAGAGGTAGAGCTCCACCTGGAGTAGTAAGAAGTAAGAGCTTTCCATTTTGTTTCTATTTGCTTGCAGTCTATCATTGAGATTCACGACTCACCGTAAATTCTGGTTGCATTCAACACACATGCAAAATCAACTTATACTTTGTTTATTTTCCAACTATCATTTATAATCACTTTATATCTATAGCACTTTGTACACCGTGTAGTACTACATTGGGCCACATTATTTGTAAATATGCATAGATAAGTGGGGTAAATAAGCTGTTCAGTGTGAGAAATATAAAGAGCCCTGGAAGTCATTCATTTCCTGGCTCTCCCCCCCCCGACCCATTCTACCGGTCTGAATAGAAGAACACCACAATTTTGAGCTAGTCAAACCTATGACTTAATTTATTTAAAGTTAAAAACTTAGTATCAGTGGTTAAATCGTGCTTGTTCCACAGATTGTAGAGAACTCCGAAAAACGCAAAATAGATATTTAAAAAAAATCTCTGAGTTTATTCAAGACCTCCTAAGGTTCCATTATTAAAAAAAACTAGGATAAAAGACTATTTTTTTAAAAATATGAACAAATTCATCAAATAATCTCAAAATCTTGTGAAAAAAAACTTTGGCCGCTTTTTTAAATATTTTTGTCAAGTACGAAGGAGCTGCAAGTCACATGGAATGATAGCTACGGGTCTTCCCATTGCGATGAACTTTGAATCATCGGGAAATGTCAATTTTTTGCCGAGTTATGGAACAATTCGTCTACCCCCTGCATAGACAGCAGAATTCCTACAGGCATAGCATCAGCAGCTGAAATGAAGAGACTTTTAAGTCTCATTATCTCGATAACTATCGAATTTTGGAAAAAAATGATAGGGACCATTTCCATAGATAATAAGACGATCTTCATTTTTCATTAGAAGAAAAGTTCTCTAATTCGCATATTTAGCCAGATATTAGCGAGAAGCCCGTTTTCCAGGGTTTAGGGGGGCATTTCCCACCTTTCCGTAGACTCAATCGCGTTAAGTTTTTTCTCGTTCAAAAACACCTACCGTGACCTACAAATTGAGCCCAAAGTGAAGTCTCTAGGGACTTTTCAGGAGCTTTGACCTTTCATTTAACGATACAAAAGTTATACCTAGATTTGTGTCAAATTAAATTAATGAAAATTAAATTTTTTCGGAAATATTGATAAACAACTTTTAATATTAACCATTTTTAATGTAACACAGATACTACTTTCTTTCAAAACCATTTGTTATAAAAGTCAATTGTCCAAAAACTTCCTGTTGCATGATTAAGCTCTAAAACGTGTTCGAAATGTGAATTCAGAACGTTGACAATATTCGATTGCCAAATATTGAACGTCACTGAACACCTGTGTGCGAACGAACCAAACAGGATGTCTATTGTTTTACAAATTACACGGAAAAAAAAGATATGTTATATCAACTAAATTTATTTAGTCACTTTTATTTGATTAACTCGATTAAATTTCATTCATATCAAATACTGAATGTATTCGTCCGACCAAATTTTTAAAATTGCCGAAACAAAATGCAATTGTCGACGTAATCCTAGAAATTTCTTGAATCAAAAATGGACTTATCAAGTAAAGTATTTCCTAATTTACATCAAAGTATTATAATATTATCTCAAACAAATAATTCATTCAAATCAAACAAATTAACACGCTTGATTCAAACATACACTTGTCAAATGAAATATATTTTAACTTACTTTAAGCGAATAATATTATTAACTCAAATATAATATTTGGTTGACTCAAACAAGTGAATACGCTCGGTTCAAAATAAATTTTTTCAAATGAAGCATTTTTCAACTCCTTTTAAGCGAATAATAATATTAATTCAACCTTATTATTTGCTTTTCAATCAAGCATGTACACTATATTGTTTAAAACAAAAAATGAATTGGTTTGAAACTTAAAATCACTGAAGTAACCAATTTCAACAGTCAATTTGAACTATTTATTCTTTTTTGTTTCAATAGATGCAATAGTTCAATCGGAATAATTTCATATTTGTATCAATTGATTATCTGTTTCATTCAAAATGGTGTTGCTTAGTAGATTGTCCTGTTTCTATCTATCACAACGTTTTCACTTCATTCTTCATTTTATATTGTTCTAAGATAGGAGTTAGATCGTTGTGTGATAACCTGTTGTCTGGAAATTGTTCTGTATTTATTCAGGTAAATATAATTATGTATTCTATTTACAAATATTATATTATTTTGTTTCTTCCGAAAAAATGTTCATTTTCGGTTTAAGATGATAGGTAGTTTGTCTTGTATCAGTTGTATCTTAAATATATCGCATACATCACATTCTAAACGAAACATGAATTTAAACCGAGATTAACCCGGTTTTAAACAGCAAGTACCTAATGTCTTTTTTACAAAGTTACGGTACATTGCTATGATCCTACCTAATCTAACCTACCTAATTGGAAATGTAAGGTAATGAGTCATTACCTTCACTTTAAATTTCTCATATTCATCATCATTAACTTGCAAATTGCTAATTCTAAGAGTTATAGTATAGTGCTACCTAAATTCAGTGTTTGAGAAAGGGACATGTGATACATTCATTGGGGCTGCATTTCGTATATTTATATTGGAAAATTCAAGAATTTCTTTTATGCTTGTTTAGAACATTCATTGAACTCTATTTATTTTTATCATTACTTCTTTGTAGATCAACATATATTATGATTTGATTTTCCCTGATGCCCTTATAGTGAATTTGCAAGTGGATTAGTTCCAATTTATGGAAAAGTTATTGCGGTTGAAAAGAAATGCAGTTAGTGGAAGTTTGATTTTATGTTTTAGAAAATTAATATTTTATTTTGTTATTGTTTTTCTTTTTAAATAAAATGCTATGAAGTATATTTAACTTTTCTTTTTTAAAGCACTCAGTATGTTATGCCAACTTAATTTTTATATTAAAATTAGCAATCAGTTGATCAAACTGATTGCATTTCAAGTTCAATCAACATATTATACTTTTCAACTAAAATATTTAATTTATCGGATAAATTCTCAAAATTAACGCAAGCAATTAATTTTCTTGATTTGCTTATGAATTTCGTTGATTTAGTAATTTTGTTATTCAATTTAACAACATAATTCTTCACCTGAATCCAAAATTTGTTTCGAACCAAGCAAAAAAAAATTGATATGATGATAACGTTTGTTCATTAGATCATTTATTATAATTTGTTCAACAAAAAAAATTGACTAAATCATTATTTTTCTCAATTGATTTGATCATTTTTCAGATTCATTTCAACAAAATATTCACTATGTTGAAGCAATAATTTTATCAAAATAATTTATGAAAATGGTCCGGTTGACTAAATATTTGGTTCAGTCATCAAACAGTTAGTTGCATCAATACTTTAACCTGCATTATAACCAAGAAATTATTTTAATTACTCCAAAATAATATTTGGTCGTGCATATATGACACTTTAATTTAATTGATCCAAATAAATTTTACTTGATACAACGATTCTTTTTTTTCCGTGTAGAAACCATTAAATGTTTGTCAATGATTTATACAATATAAATTGATGATAAGAAGCCAGAACATTTAAATTATGAACAAAAAATTATGAAAATCCATATTAAAACAATTGAATTGTTAAAAGTCCTTAGAACTGTCCTAGTATACATAGTATAGTTTAATTCTCAACATCCCCCTGTAGAGACACCACCATTTATCGCTATAGATTTTCACCACATCGAATACATTTTAACCTCGTTTTTCCGCTATCGCCCGGTGTTCCGGTTTCCGTCCCACTTTTCGAAATTTCCTCAGAGACATCTGACGGCGAGCAGGTGGATCTATCTCTAAGTAAAGTGTAGAAATAAATAGTTGACGTTGCGGCACGGCACGACGCGAAATGTGCGGACACGTCACGACGCCCGTAAACGACATGTGAGATTATGCGTCTCTTTCCATCGCCGATTATACGTGAAAAGCGACAATCACGAGGAAAATTTGTAACTAACCTTTTATATAGTTTATTAACGTATAAAATTTGATGTTTACTTGAATTTTCTACGTTTTTATTGATTCAATTGAGCTCGGATTATATTAAAATACGTCTAAAGTTATGATTCATCCATTTCTACGGGTTGGTAATTATTTAATTGTAATTTAATTAAGTGGAAAGGAAACATTGTCACGTTATTTTTGCATTTTAGCCTGTTGAATGCTTGCAGTCATCCTGGGATTATGAATTTCATATCGTTATTGCTTATCCAATTGTCTTACTTCAGTATTTTGCTATATACAGGGAGTCTAATAAATATTCATGTTATAATAGTTTACAGCAACAATGTATACAGAGTGTTTGATCTTATTTCATTTCATATAATATTCCTTAACTCTATATGTCGTCAAGGTCAGGGCCGAGTTCATTTTCATGATTTCAAGGATGAAAAGGCAAGAGAGCTTAAATCCTCTTATAATAAAAACGTTCATAGAGAGACATTGGATTAGATTGATGGAATATCGGTTCTTAGCAGGTCCTTCAACTACGAGCGCGTGAATGACAGGCGGTAGGTGTCAAGCTTATTCTTCATTATTATATTAAACAAACACTAGGCCAGACGATAGGGGTAACAACTACAAGTAATTAGCAATACGGCTGATTTTTTTTCATAAGTACCTTGAAGTATGTAGATTGATATAAAAAAAAGTTTACCAGTCTATCGATTTTCCAAGTAATATAAAAAAGTAATATCTTAATATTTCACGCTGGGAGAAAGGTGGAGAAGAATAAAAAATACCACCGTGTAGGGGAAGTGTTTTGCAAAAAGGTTACCTGCGTTTTTTTCTTCCGAGCAATGGTTTATCCGGAAAAAATTTGGTAAACTAAGTATGTGTTCCGCATCCGCGCGACTCTATTTTCTGAAGCGCGGCGGAGTACATTATAAACTATTGTACAGTTATAATGTAGGTATAAATCATTGTAATAGGGCGTTTTGAAGAGGGAAGTTTCGGCTTTAAGATGGCATATAATCATTTTTAACAAATTACTTATATTTAATATAAATATTATATTCTAATAAAAAACCAAGTAGCTCAATAAAAAATATATTATTTAATAAGATGGCATTGAAACAATTTTTCGAAGGATGGAAACTGTTTAGGAGGTCTGTTCCAAAAATAAAATTTAGGAATAATCAAGTTTCCCTAATTACGAAAAACGGCATTACAAAAAAATATATACACAGTGCTTTTCAGATAAAAGTATCCACCTTTAATAACTT
>CAJUYI010000676.1:2540-20218 GCA_910591695.1 Galerucella pusilla | reverse complement strand
AAAGGTGGATACTTTTATCTGAAAAGCACTGTATATTAAGTACTGTAACTTTAATAAAACTGGAGTAATTTCAATGGGGTTTGCGTAGAAATGTTGGGGAAACTTCTAAGATCAAGAATATATAATTACAAAATTAATTAATTTACATACATTTTTGGATTCAATGATTTTTTGTATTATAAGCGAAAATAGCAATTTTTATAGATTCGGGTAGGAATCTTCTTTATTTTTTCGAAATAAAATTTGATACTTATGTAATATAAAGATTAATATTCAACGAACAAAATGTATATAGTGAAAAGATTATTAATATATAATTTTAAGATAAGTATAATTTTTTCCGATAAAAATAAGAAAATTGATTTATTAACTTTTATTTATTATTTACAACCTTAACTCTTACCAAAGATTGGGAAAAAATTCTGATTGAATGTTAAATTTTTTTTCCGCAATTCAGAAAGCAGATCTTTCGCCGTGTAGCAGAGTCGCGCGGATGCGGAACACATACTTAGTTTACCGAATTTTTTCGGACAAACCATTGATCGGACGAAAAAAACGCAAGAAACCTTTTTTATTGCGAAACACTTTCCCTACACGGTGGTATTTTTTATTCTTCTCCACCTTTCTCCCAGCGTGAAATATTAAGATAGGTATTACTTTTTTTATAACTTGGAAAATCGATAGACTGGTAAACTTTTTTTTATATCAATCTACATACTTTAAGGTACTTATGAAAAAAAATCAGTCGTATTGCTAACTACTTGTACTTTTGATCTAAAATGACCCATACCGACTGGCCTGCACTGGTATACTCATATCCCTACCAAATATACTTGTTTCTTTCTAGCACATTGTTGCTTATGGTCTATTATGTTGAAATATAACCTTTTTCGTACTGTATGTTCGGCCAACGTTCGGACAGAACGTGTGTCGGGTTCGCTAGTTAGTGTCTATATGAATTTTTTATTCCATAATATCGTATCAGAAAATTTTATTCGTTCTATAATTGCACTCTGGATCGATTTTGTTTGGTTTTGACGAGGAACTGGTTTTATCATATCATTAACGTTGAAATTATGTGATACAAGAGTTACCGGGATGAAATATTGTATTAATAATGGTTTTTATTGACAAATGTCAACCTGTTGGTAAATATCACGCACGAAAAAAAAGTAGGTCGCACGATTTTTCGTCAGAGTATATCACCAGTTTATTCAGATATTATTGAACAATTATTAAATGAAAAATTATAATTGTTTCAAATTCCCTCATATACAGGGTGGTCCGTAAGTAATTGTACATAGAAGTACAGTACAATCTTCACTTCAAAATATTGCGATTTAAACCAAGTAGCCTTAATAAAATGTTGATATCAAGAGAGACCCTGTATCTCTCTGAAATTCTAATTTTCGTTTTTTACAATAACTTTAACGCTTTTTGACGTATGTGCACAAAAATTCGAGGTTGGGAGTTTTTTGATATGAGGAATCATAATTTTGTATTTATTTCGATGTATTTTGTAGAAGGCGCCACCTAGACCACGTATGCGGCATAAATGTGCGTAAAACGTTTCTATTTTACATTAGCACTACTTTCGTAGAAAA
Organism: Galerucella pusilla; assembly: GCA_910591695.1. NCBI lineage: Eukaryota > Metazoa > Arthropoda > Insecta > Coleoptera > Chrysomelidae > Galerucella > Galerucella pusilla. Next base: position 18,614 of record CAJUYI010000676.1, on the reverse strand, counting down.
AAATTATTTTTTTATTAGAATTTAAGTGCCTCGACAACTATGGCCATTGGCACTGTACAGAAGACAAAAAGACATATTATAAATACATACACTATCCTATAACATAAGATATGTAAAATACTGTAAAATATCAATCTAGTTCATATTTTGTGGTAGAGGTTAGTTGATTTGAGGAATTTCAATGTCTTTGGGATTTCAGCGGTGCAGTTTAAAAGCTCTCTCAGGTTTGGTCTTAGGCCTAGGCGCTTGTATGTAATGGTGTATTCCTGGCAGTCTGTGAGAATATGTTTAACGGTTAAAGCAGTGACGGCAGACAGGAAGGTTTTCAGAAGACATCAAGTAACCATGTGTGTATCTGGTATGGTTGATCCGCAATCGTCTAATGACAGCAGCTTCTCTCCTGGTTAAGAAATCGAGGAAGAGACAGCCGATTAATGGTTGTATATCGTAAAGGGCTGTTTTGCTGTTGTGCCAAAAATTTTGCCAGGACTCCTTGACGGACTTTTTGAATAATAGTTTTATGTCATCTGGGAGCTGGAACGTTGTTGTTGTGATGGAAGAAGAGGCTTCTTTAGCATGGTGGTCAGCGTTTTCATTGCCAGTAATTCCAATGTAAGATGGGAGCCAGATAAGACAGACTGTTACATCACGAGCTGAGAGAGTTTGATAGATAGACATGAATGTTTTGAACTATTGGATGGTCAGTAACGATAGTATTGAGTGAATTAACTGAGGAAAGTGAATCGGTACAAATGAGGACGCGCTTGACAGGAGAAGAGATTTGCTTGAAAGCTTGGAAGATGCTATACAACTCACCAGTGTGAACGCTACATGTTGAGGGCAACCGATAGGAACCTATTAGTACGTGGTTGGTTGTGACGGAGCAGCCAACACCAAAAAAAGTTTTTGAGGCGTCTGTGTAGAGAACTACATAATATGGTGTTTTTTCTAATATTTCCAAAATTGCTTTCTTTATAAGTATGTTGGGCGATTCATGTTTATTGAACTTGGTAAGGGAGGTATTGAATAGAGGAAGTTGTTTAGTCCAAAAAGGGATATGGGGTTAGGGGAGCGGAGTGGTCATTGAAAGGTCGGTATTCTCAAGTAATGGGAAAAGAAGATGGGCAATAGATTTTACGCTACGTTTGGAAGTAGTGTTGGAAGGATGATGTTGAGATATTGATGTAAACAAAGGGTAAACAGGGTTAGAAGGGTAAGAAGATGTTGATGCAGCGTATGAAAGGAGGAGGGATTGACGTCTTAGGAACAGGGGTGGCTCATTTGCTTCACAGTATAGACTAGCAGCTGGACTAGAACGGAAAGCACCGAGAGAGCGAGAGTCGAATAGAGTGAATAGAGTTCAGTGAGTCGATGGTGGGTTTGGAGGCTGAAAGCTGCCGTAGTCTAGTTTAGAACGGATGAGGGATCTGTAAGCTCTTAATAAGGTATTTTCGTCGGATCCCCAGTGATAGTGGCAGAGAGCTTTGATGATATTAAGTCTTTTAAGACAAATGCCTTTGAGTGTGTTGATATGAAGTTTCCAATGAAGCCGAGAGTCGAAAGCTAATCCAAGAATTTTGCAATGATTAATAGCAGATAACAGGGAGTTATTAAAGAAGATTAGCGGTGTACCGGATGGGGATCTTCTGCTTAACTTTATGACCTTCGATTTACTTGGAGATAAGGAGAGATGTAGGTTGTTGGCTCTATCTTGTTGCAAATTTACTGCGTTTTGTAGAAGTTTGCAGATGGTGGAAACAGATTTTCCATGGCAGTAGACAATTAAATCAGCATATTGAACATATTTGATGGGAGTAGGGAAGTTGACGCATAAGTCGTTTATTGAAAGGATGAATAGGGTGGGACTTAATACAGATCCCTGAGGAACACCATCATTTTGGGTGTGAGACTGGGAAAGTTTACCATTTGCAGAGACTCTAAATGACCTTGCAGTTAAAAAGTTTTGTATGAAAAACAGAATGTTGCTATCTAGTTTATATTGTAATAGTTTGTTGATTATTGCATTTCTGGAGATTGTATCAAAAGCACCTTCAATATCAAAGATAGTTGCTACGAGATCCTGTTGATTATTTATTGCTGAGGAGATGTCGGTTTGCAATAAGACAACGTGGCCTATGTGGCGCCCTCTACAAAATACATCGAAGTAGGTACATTGATTCATTTGAAATAACAAATTTCGATACCTGTATACCACAATTTCTACAGCAAAAATATTTCTAGACAGTTATTGTTCAGTCCTTTTTCATTTTTAAATTTCCATGTCACTAGTAGGATTTTACTTACTTATAAAGTCAGCCGGCTGAAATTTTAATGATGAAAATGTGAGCTTCACAACTCCCAGCCGCTTATTGTCAGATGCACTTATACTTTCGAAAATTACAACTCGACATGTTACCTTGATGAAGGAATTCTCGTTTCGAATTCATAATGAAAAAAAAATTCAGTGAATATTAATCAAGGAAAAAGTAGGTTTACTTTAATTATACGAGGGGCAGTACAATAATACAGGGTATTACAAAAAAAACTTTTGTGTAACATAACCTTATTACATCAATTGAAATTTTAAGTATATTCGATTTTTCACGGGGATAGGACACATTATACAGTTATAGATCGTTTTATAGCAGTGGTCTACGTGACCGTGACATAATTAATTTCTAAGCACTACTCACGATCAACTGTAAATTATAATTTATGATAGTTTTTAATATGTATCGGTTCTAAAATAGTATATTTCGTGTTAAGCTCGGAAAGTGATACTTTACAAGGCGAGCCAAGTCCTGCGGAAACAATGGCCAGTGTATTTTGAAAAGTAGGCACGTTGCCGAGCAGTTCTATCAATTTTCCGATCTAGACCGGCTACGATGCACTGTCCAGGTTAAAAAACGATCGGAAAACGCATTTTCCAATGTGGCAGCATAAAAATTTATAGTTTTCAAAAAAAAATTTGATTCAGCCTGCACAACTTAATTGGTTGAAGGCTGGTTAAAAAGTCTGAAAATGTGGAAACATCAACCCACCAATTTTCTCGGGTTTTTGAGGCTGGTATTTTGCCTCCCTGATCAGCATCTGAAAATCTGTATTTTTTCAACACCCACTGCGTGGTTTTAGCTTTTGACGCGAGTTCTTGAGACTGGCTAACAAATCGCATCTATTGAGCTTATAAAATATGAACCTAAATGTCCAAAAGCTAATGAATGTTAAGTTAAACCCATTTTCTTGAATACAAATTTGATCTTCCATAACTTCAGTACTAAGTCTGAGCTTAATGTTGACAAATACATAACTTATGAGTTTAGCTTATAGTTTTTTTTGAAAAATGAAGATGAAAAGTTTGAAAATAACTATACTTACTTTAATTTCACTATACCACAATCTACTTTCCAAGGTACAGAGTACAGTATTAATTTGAAAACACGGAATTATAAATAATCCGATTCGGAATCATGTCGCCATCTAGCTAATAATACCTCAAATGCGACGGAAATGAGTAGCCAAGTAGAAAATCAATAAGGGATGTAGCGCTTCAGACATGCCCTACTAGAGGGATTCAGATTTGCAGTTGAATTTTTTAACTTATTATAGTTGCTGGAAACTAATGAAAACAATATCATACAGGTGTGTTTCAAAGTTCATTTGAGAAACTTTAGGAAGCTATTGCATTTATAAAATTATGATGGGTCCTTTTTATATTTCCTCATCCCAAATATCATCCCTAAACAAGTACGTTTCTTTTCAAGGGTCTTAGTATAAAAAGTAATCAAAATGTAAAAAATAAATTATTGCCTACCGGATGGTATGTTCGCTAATTAGTGACCAATCGGTATTGGACAATAATGAAAGAAATATGCCAACAATTAGTGACAATAACAGTAATATGTGTTCTCTATGTCCGCGAAAAAAATCGGTGTCGAAAAAAGCAGTGCGATTTCATTCCGTAGTGGATACTTTTTCAATATCTGATGCTTCACAACATAGGGTAAGTTTTCTCTTTATAATTTTACGTAGAGAAGAACGGTTGTAGGATGTAGCAACGTATTTATAGGAAAATATTTTCATCTCCAATAATTTGTGTTCTTCTTTCTATCAATTAAGAGGACAATTTTGCCCAGCGTGACTCGCTATTTAAACTGAATTCATCCTACAATGTAACTTAATTTAACAGCGGAGCATTCATTTGTAATCTTTTCAAACGATATAATAAAAAGTAGTTCGTAACAAGTTCTTAACGACATTATCTAAAATCTCTTCTCTCTAGCTTTGGATGAAACAGTTGCCGGGCAATTACTTTCGTTTGTTTTTCGCTTAACTTAACTAGCTTTAAGCTCAATTAGCTTAACACAAAACAACGTTGTAGTGGCATTTAATTTATCAAAGCAGTTTCACTCGTAAAAAATATGCTACATCATTTCGTTCAAAGTTTTTAGGAGAAAAAAAAACTGAAATGTCATTTTTGTTTTGATGTGGTTAGAGACGTTTAAATTTTTATTAGAAATTTGTGTGTGAAGTTTATTTATACAGAGAGATCACATGATCAAGCAGTGGTGTTTGGCGGACAAAATTGAGGACAAAAATTACAAATTTTCTTATTACTCACTCATGCTGTATATCGTCCAGTGAATGAGGGTGAGAATGAGAATTTTTCTTCAGGTAAAAAAAAGATCGTCTTATTATCTACAAAAATGGATCCTATCATTTTTTCCAAAAATACGATAGTTATCGAGTTTGGAACAAGCGCGATTTAAAAATTTATCATCCTATATATTGCTTTTCAATACACATCATTTTAAAGCTTAGAGTGTCTAGTTTTCGAATGTACTTTTTGATTTTTAATAAAATCCAATTATTTTCCAGAAATCAGGTAAATTGATCACACCGGTAAAAACCGGAATTTTTTTTTAATTAATAAATACAAATCAATTTTTTATCAAAACGCAAGAAAGATATTAAAAAAATTCCTGAGATCATTCAAAACCTCCTAAGGTTCCATTTTAAAATAAAAATTAGGATAAAAGACTGTTTTAAAAAAATATATAAAAAGAATTAATGAAATAGTCTCAAAATCTTGTGGAAAAACACTTTGACTACTCTTTTAAATATTTTTGTCAAGTACGAACGAGCTGCAAGTCACATGGAATGATAGTTACGAATCTCCCCATTGTGATGAACTTTGAATCATCGGAAAATGTCAATGTTTTGCCGAGTTATGGAACAATTCGTCCGTCCCCTGCATATACAGCAGAATTCCTACCAGGCAGAGCATCAGCAGCTGAAATGAGGAGACGTTTAGTTCTCATTAACTCGAAAACCATCGGATTTTCGGAAAAAATGATAGGAACCATTTTTGTAGATAATAAAACGATCTTCATTTTTTATCTGAAGAAAAATTCTCTAATTCGCATATTGAGCCAGATACTAGCGAGAAACGCGTTTTCCAGGGTTTAGGGAGCCATCCCCCCCCCCTTCCGAAAACTCAATCGCGTTAAGTTTTTTCTCGTTTAAATACACATGCCGTGACCTACAGATTGAGCCCAAAGTGAAGACTTCAGCGACTTTTCAGGAGCTTTTGATATTTTCAGATGTTCAGTTACTGGACTAATAAGTATAATACAATAAACGCATAAGTAGTGTAAAACAAATAAAAAATCTTATTATTTTTCATTTTCCGGAAAGTCAACGTGTCGGTCTGCTTTTCGCGATAAGAGTCCAATTTGTACATTTTCTTTATTTCCAAATACTGGAAACAAAAGGAAATGTTATCACAAGTTAAAAGACGGATGGATGACGAAGTAATAACCTGCACAAATATTGACTCTATTGAGAATTTTCTCGGAGAATATGAGGAAAATTGTATTAGGGCATTCTCTAGTAAATACAATTCAGTTCTAATGGTATCTATAAAATATAAACAAATAATCCATGAAAGTGTCAACAATAGCGTCACTAGAAACCGATGAACACAACTTGTTACATATTTTATTTTCCAAATCAAATTTAAAAGAAAAACAACAAGTTCCATGTAGCCGAGAGGCTACCGATAGTGACACAACTGCATGTATCCGATCAAAATAACCAGGATCTATCGAAAATAGTGCCATTATCAGACCTGAAGCCCGAAAGCAGACTCGTCAAAGTTGTGTAATGAACCTGATTTGAAATTTTCACTTCCCAAACTATAGATAAAGTAAACTCTTGACAATGGGCAGGATTAAATTAAATATTGATTGGATTGGGTATAAAACGAAATAATATTGAAAATAAAAATGTAATACCGACAAAATTAAGTTTTAAACATATTATTGAAAAAAATATTGTGCAAGCATAAATAATCAATAATATAGAACATTGTTTTTGATTTATTTGAACTTTTCAACGTAAATACAGCCCGAAACGGTTAACGGTTCTCAAGATAAGTCAAAAAAAACCTTTAAATCCACTTAAAAAGCACACAAGAACACTAAATAATGCACACATTCACTCGAATATGCTTTAAAACGATAATTAACATGCAAATGGATCATTTTCCATCCTATTTCAGTTAAATACAAAACAAAACGATGATAAAAAACACAATTCAACGTTATTGGAACTTTAGTTTTTCACGTCAGGTTACGTTTGAGCGACCGGGGGTCGCGACGCAAAAGATCTGACCGTTACGTTACATTATGTTACGTTGCTTCGTTATGTGCCTTGCTTGCGTGCGTGTGCTGAATCGCGTGTATTCGCAGTGCTGGTGATCTACTTGAATTTGTTCGGATAAATTTTCACTATTATTTCCATAATCTTTTTTGCGCGATTGATCTTTTTTGTTTATTTACAGCATCGGTTGTCAGGACGGTAGGTTGTGTTTACTGGTTTCTAAGTTTAACACGTCGGTAAGTGATTTACTTACCGTTCAGACGTCGAAAAGTAATAAATGCAAATGCAAAATATATTTTAAACTGATCGAGAAGTATAAATGTCACTTTTGACGTTTCGTTCATTTCGAAGAAATTTAAATTATTTTATTCGGAATTCATTTCAATACGATCGCGCAAAAAATGGTGTAAGCATCTCGAACGTTAAGGGTAATTACAACGTTTGCATATAGATTCCTCTCGTAAAATTGTACAAAATGATATAAGGATTAGGGGGTCTAGCACATTTACTTTTCGAAATACAGGGTGTTGAAATTTTGAAAACTTGAATGTTTTAATTCGATAACTTTAAAATGGATGGATAAATTGATTTGACATTTGGCAGGTTGTTTTTAAATGTAAAAGGGCATATTTTGATAGAAATAGTAGTTTGTGCAACTAGTGTGGATATGATGGCCATATTACACGAGGACGAAGTGCGATATAAACAATCCACACGAGTCGAACAGCTTATTTTTTCTACGGCCCACTTGAGAAAAAATCTAGAATATAAAAACTTCTATAAACCGTAATATAACTTCAAATTAAAAATTTTAATAATTCAATTTTATGTTTGCACTAATTTTTTTGTGGTAAACGTACAGTTCTTGAATGTCCAATTTGTATAATGCTACGGTTTCCCTTTTTAAATATACGATGCTGTTATAAGTAGGTGTTGCCAGTCGGACATGAAGGGTACCGTACCATTATCTATAATAATGAATATTCTGCTAAATATTTCAAACGTCTACCTGTTGTCGTTATTAATATCAAGCAGAATAAGTAATAAAAATACTAAATATAAAATTAACAATAAAAAAAAACTTCTTCACGGGGAATTGAATTCGGGTCTACCGCGTAAGAATCTGGTTTGCTTACCACTCGACCACCGAGGAATATGCAAATTGTTTATCTATAAGGTCAGATGTATTACATAAATTTTGCTCAAAAGGAACTTAAGTTCCTACCGTGTGTCCCGCGAGACGTTCTACCTTTTTCTTCCAAATACTCTCGATTTCAGGAAAAACCACCTCTTTGCGAAAATTAGCGATGAAAAATGTCTTTAATAATTTTCAGAGAGTTGTAAAGTTTCAAAGATTATATTATAAATGTTTAACTAAGAAACTCTTTTTTCTTCGTCTCCTCCTCAGTCTCAGTTTCTGATTATTCAAACTATATAAAGCTAACATTTCAACTGAAAGTTGAGACAGCCAGTCCAGTTTCATCGCATAATATATTTAGAGCTTTAAATAGTGCTCACCTTTAGAGAAAACTCCCTTTAAACAAGCACCATGTCGAAAAGTTGAATAAATGAACAAAATGAACAGAATCAATCTTTCAATAAAGCTCATCTTAACTTGACCAACTTTTGTCCAACAATTTTCAAATACATACGAATATTAGGCGAAGAAAAGAATATAGAACACTCCTCCAAGTTTTTCAAAACTTTTCAGTCTAATTTTGGGACGTTCCTTAATATTCTGCTGGTACATTCACTTACAACAAATAAAACAAGAATAGGCATGAGGACCGAGAGAAGTTTTAGGCTTGCCAAATTTTTCCCATGTTTTTATAGTTTGGTAAATCGTTCTCCACAGATTGATTTAAATATGGCTAAATGTACCCACAAGGAGCTCTCCTTTATTGTGAAATCTAGGAGTAAATGGGATATTAAAACATATCGGAGATAGAACTCGGTATATTATGCAAAAGCCTCTAGACTTGGTACCAACATAAGTGGAGCTCAAAAAACGAAAGGATTAGGACTACGAGGAAAATATTAACAAACTAAGGGAGAGGTTAAGAGTTTTGGGGTCTTAATTGACTTAAAACTTAACTGGAAAAAAGTAAAAAAGAAAGTGTATGCCTCACTAGTAGCCAAAGGGTTATTTGGGAAAAAAATATAAAATGATTCACCTGCCTCTTCGTAGGTAAAAGGAAGTATGACAGTTTTTATACATTAAACTGATATACTCTTCATATCAATAAAATATTTTCCTATACACGACGTTTTTTTGACATTAGAAGGCATTCCAGGTGAAAAATATTTTTAACAAAGCCTTTTCCATGAAAAAAAGGGGGATTATGTCTCTTTTTAGTTCAATAAAAAAACGAAGAAGAATAACGCTTGTGTCGCTCACCTAAATTCGGGCTACTCATAAAACACTTTATTTTGTACAAGAGTGCATGGAGCTGTTATATCTTCCTTATTTTGTAAAAGACGTTATACGTCGAGTGGGATCATAAATCATCGGGGTATGGTCGCCAAGAAATATATTTATTTTTTTCTGGTCTCCTGTTTTTTTTATTGCGATCTTAGTCGGGTTAAGAGTTTTCATTTCCAGACGAGATTGCATGAGAAAAAAAAACATCTTACGTGAGTATCAAGGTTGTAGAGAGGGTCTCAAATCTGATATAATGTTACGAGATAACGCTTGAAAATTTGTTGTAAAAAGAAGATGAATCGTGAGCCTAGAAGGGTCCCTTTGAATTCGTTTTCATTCCAAATAACATTATTTTTGGGTAAAGTAATATACCTAATATGTTATACAGTGTGACCCATTTTGTTTGGAAGCACCCCTGTAAAATCCGCATTTCTCAACCGATTTTGATTTAATTTTTTTTGTTAGATTCAGTAATAAAAACAGTATTTTGGCACACATTTTCATAACCTAATTACTATTTTCAAGGCCCTCTATGCTAATTTTTCTTTGCCAAAAAAGAACAAAGGTACATTAGGCCTTTTTTTTCTCAAATATAACTATACCACTGGATTCAGAATCATCATAAATGTGAACTACCAAAATTTTATAAAACAATTATTATTAACGACAAAATTATTCGAATATGAATTTGGAAGAACTGGTATTTTCATTAACTTTTTACGTAGAATGTAGACAAATTATTGAAATGGCAACATGGTAAACAAAAACTTGTGCTTAATAATTTGGATTGTTGGCAAAGTAGTCTAAGACAATACGGTCATTAAAATTTCTTGCCTGCTTTTTTTTTAAATAAGTTTGGTCACTGCTCCAGTCTCAATAAATAATTTTTTTCAATTTTGTGCACTACAAAGCAGCATATACGGCGATCTGAATATCTCCGATTACCTATTTCTATTACTTCTCGTTCACTTCTGTCATTGTAACCACAAAAAAGTACTATTTCTGTCTTGAATAGTAAAATAGTTGTTTATTTGGAACATTTAGATCTTACTATTTCATACCAATGGTACTGACCTTAGAACATAAAGTAGTAAGGAAGGATCGTTACGCCAAGGACAGTTAACCGGAATGGTTATCCAAAATGGCCGCCGCAGAATAGAATATATCAGTAGCGACGTACCCAATTTTAATTGGAATAAAACTATTTCTATAAAATGGAATTAATATTTTCAATAACTTAAAATTTAGTAGAATAGAAAATATTGTAAGTAACAAGTGTATTATAAAATGATATAAAAGCTAGAAGCTTTTCAAATAATAATGATATGCTGAAAATAAATTTGATATATTTGTTTATAAACTAAAAAATCAAAATGATACGCCCATGTCATGTGATATCATGTCAAGTGAAAATTTAGATTAGGAACAACTATGGGTATTTTTTGAAATCTTTAACATAAAGACCAATATTCACATCTGTAGATTATAATTATTATAATAATATGTGCTCACCGATGAAAAGTAATTTTCATATAACATGAAAACCAACTTTTAAACAGCGACCAAACAAACAATGAGTCATAAAATGGTTATCCAAAATGGCCGACTTTGTCTCTTTTATTTATTATGGGAGATGTAGCACACGCTCCTTCCTTACTACTTTATGTTCTAAGGTACTGACTGACATAAATAAAATTTCAAAATCAAAGCCTACTTGCGACTCATTGATTTCATTTTGTTAATAAATGAAATTACTAAGCACATTTTTACATTACTTTCAAAAGCTATAACTCCAGAACGGGTTGAGTTTTTGAGTTATCGGCTTCGATTTTCACTGTGCAATATGTTTGAGTCCTAGTTTTCGTTTACCATGTTGCCATTTTCCAAACATGTCTATAAAATGTATAAAATTCAATCACTCTGTGATAAAATTCTATATAAAATATTTGTTAGTGGTTTCTATGGAAACTAAGTGGTTTATTTATTTATATAACTGTCTAAAAATTATTAAAACTGTTTCAAAAATTTAAATAAGTATTATTAACATGAATAATACAAGATTTGGAAATAATTCAATAAATGAAATAGAGAGTATAATTAAGCAAAGTATACCGCGAAATACAATGAAGACAAAAAGTCTGCGTGGGAACAGTTTAGAATCTTTCTGGACGCACGTAATTATACGTTAGAAAGGATACTTCTGAACAAGTTATAGCAAAAATTCTTGAAGATTATGGTTTTAACATGAAAAAAAGAGATGGGACTGATAATACTGAAGCTAGTGTGAAAACACGACTACTCAAATGGTTCAGGAAAAATTTTTTCTAGAATTTAACATCAAAATTGATCCATTTAAAGATATTACCTATAAATTTGCTAGATTGGCCAGGGATACAAAACGTAAAAAGCTTCAGGCTGAACCTGAAACCAGAAAAAGAAGTTCTAACGCGTTTACCAAAGAAGAATTAATGGAAATGGTAGGAAGCTATTCTGAAGATAATCCTGATGGGTTACAAAAAAAGTTTTTTCATTTATGTTCGTTCGAATTAGCATGGCGTGGAAATGAAGCTGCTAATTGTGATATTAATTACTTCAAATAAGAATATGATAATAATGGTAATTTTACTGGCAGGGTAGAATATAATCCAAACTTTTCCAAAACGACACAAGGAGGATCAAAAGCTTTATCTGGCAGTAAGTGGCTGGTAAGGAATAATGCTAACAACAATTTGTGTCCCGTTCGTTTATTTTTAAAAATTATTGAAAAAAGATAATCCAATCCTCATCTAATAACAACAAGATTATTTTTAACAGTACATCCAAATTGGGAGAAAGGAATATGGTACAAAAATTTACCATTGGGAATTAATACAATTTCAAAGTAGACGAAAATATCGGCAGAATCAATTATTGGTATAGACACAAAAAAAATAAAAATAACCAATCATTCACATAGAGCTTCTGCAATATCTGCATTAGCAAAAGAAGGAGTTGGTGAACAAGAAGTAATTAAGCTTACAGGACATTCTTCTGTCCACTCTTTGAAACCATATTTACAATTAAATGAAGAACACCATTTCCAACTTATAGAGAACCTTCGAGAAAATAAAAATAAAGAAAAAGAATCCTCAGTTTCTAACTTAAATTCATCACAGGTTATGATGCAAAACAATCCCCAAAATAATGCTACAACGTACAATTATAATAATTGTACTTTTTACATAAATAAGTAATTTTTTTTTCATAATTCTATTATTTTTTTGGCTTTGTATAATACAATTAAAAATTTTGTAAGGTAAAATTTTTCTCTTGTATTCAAGTTTGTTGCTTTTAGGTAATTTTTCTTATGACATTTTGTTAAAAATGTCATTCGCAAAATTGCCAAGCAACAAACTTTCATGACAATCGAAAAATTTTCATACCTATATGGAAATACCACTTTTTCCAAATTCATGTCGTAATAACTTTTTCGTTGATAAAAATGTTTTCATAAAATTTTGATAGTTCACATTTGTGATGATTCTGAATCCAGTGGTATAGTCATATTTGCGAAAAAAATTTGCCTAATGTACTTTGGTCTTTTTTGGCAAAGAAAAATTAACATAGAGGGCCTTAAAAATTGTAATTAGGCTATGAAAATGTGTGCCAAAATACTGTTTTTGATACTGAATCTAACAAAAAAAATAAAATAAAAACAAAATCGGTTGAAAAATGCGGATTTTACGAGGGTGCTTCCAAACAAAATGGGTCACACTGTATGTATAATCGCGAATCCTGGTTTCTATCGATTTTGAGCAACGTCAATATATAAATATTATATAGGTATTATGTCAATTTCTTGTCTTTGCTTGGATTACCTTGATGGAAAAACTTCGGTCTTTATATCTATGGCCGGTGACAATAAAAACAAACAACTTTTTCCAAAAGTTTCCAAGAGAATTCATGGGATTTTCGCAGATTTTCTCGTTTCTCTGAACCTCTAATCTAGAGAAAATTACCAGTAGTAGTCTATTACTGGCCTACTAATACGTTAAGAAAGTTTTCCAATTTATCCATTAGTAACTTTTACCTAAAATTTCTTAACGAACCAGAAAGCGTGTTGGAAATAACAAAATAATATAAAGGTGAGTTGCAAGTTTATAAAATAACATGATAGTATTGACACGATGTTATTTGAATGTTGAATGTAACGAGGTTTGTTTGAATTTAAATGATTTCTCTTGTGTGTAAACTAGTTGATATTCAATACGTTCAATATTCTATTTTAGATACCTTTTATCATTTTCTAAACAGCGTTCTACTGCCAGGTATTTTCCATCAGACATTGTACTCTGATACAAAATTATCTTTGCTTTTGTTAGGTGTGCACGGGATGAATTAATTCAGTTTAGTTTTTTTCATGAGAAACTAATTTTAATTTTCAGACGATCGACTATTATAAAGTGGGATGAATTTGGAAAAGTATCTGTGCGTGTTTGGATTTTGATTTATTATTTTTCAATAATGGTATCGCGCAAATTGTAAACAATATTTGATGTATTAACGTCAGTTTTTAATGTATCAATTTAGAAATCTATTTGAAATAACGTCGAATTTGTGAAATAAAATGGTTAATTTTAGAAATAAATCTGAAAAAACTTAATATTTCCGAAACATTTGAAGAATATGTCTAGAATTTTCACTAGTAATACCACTAGAGGTCAAAAAATTTCCGGGTTTAATTTGACCTCGTGTGGTATTCGATAAGAAAATTCCACACCACATGTGTTTCTTCAAACTTCAATTTTCGTCTTTATCGAGTTCTTGCAAAACAGGTTTTGTCAACTTGATTATTCAGTTACCATGGCAACTCAGTGAAACTCTAAACTAGAAATTATTTCTGTCAAAAATTTGTCAAAACAGCACGACGTAGAAAAATGTCTCGCTTCGGTCAAGAAAGTAAAGAAAATATTCGCCAGAATATTAGGCAGTTGACACCAGCGAATACTAGGAAATCGAAGGCAAGTGTATGGAAGCAGTTTATAAACTTTTGCACAGAAAAAGCGTATGATTTCGACAGAGCGGATATACCTGTGGAAGAAGTGGCGCTCATTCTTGAAGACTATGCCTTCAACATGCGAAAAATGAACTCCGAAGACTACAAGGAGAGTGTTATCAAAGTTCTATGGAATTCTACAGCTAAGCAGTTGCAGAAATATTTTTTCGAAAGGTATAATCGCAAATTTAATCCATTCTCTGACATAGAATTTGTCAACGCAAGAGCTGCAAAAAATGCTAAGCGTCGAAAGCTACAAATAGATCCAACCAAGAGAAAGGCAAGTTCATCCGCACTATCAGCAGACAAATTGATGAAGATTATTGAGCTTTGGGACGAAAACACTCCGGAAGAATTGCAAAGAAAGTTCTTTCACATTGCTGCTCATGAATTGGCCTGAAGAGGAAATGAAGGAGCGGCAGCAACAATAGAATATTTTGTGGAGGAAATTGACCATCAAGGGAAACCAACAGGACGCATTGAGTATAACCAGGTTTTCTCCAAGACCACTCAAGGCGGTTCAAAAAGAATGGCCGAACTAATAAGCAAGCGAGACCAACTCAACAAAACGAATCGTTTATTTTTAACTCCAAATCCAAACTGGCACCACCTCAATTCCAAAGGTTGGTTCAAGAACAGCCCGGTAGGACAAAATACAATATCTTCCTGGTTCAAATCAGCGGCATCAGTGATTGGAATCGATGTCAACAAGATCAAGATAACAAATCATTCTGCAAGGGCCACTGCTGTTTCAACTCTAGCCAAAACGGGAATTGGAGAACAGCAATTAATTAAAATAACAGTGCATGGTAGCAGTCACTCCATAAAACCATATCTGCAAATTGACTCGGCCATCATCAGGATATAATTGACGCAATGAGGTCTGCTTCAACTTCTGCAAAGACAGTCCAAGAATCTCTAAATCAAGAGCAAGCAACTTCGAATCAACCTGCCATAGTATACAATAATTGCGTTTTTAATATAAACATCAATCATAAAGTGGTCCATGAATTTAGAAAACATTTAAGCTTTTTGTTGAAATTAATCAAAATTATTATGTAAACAAATAAAAATTAGATTGTCAAAAAAAATATTCTGTCATTATGAACGTCAAAAAAATGTCTAGTATAATTCTCTGTTGGGTACCCACCAGGAAAAAATTTCCGATAAAATTCATCCGTTGCTATGGTGATCTGACAGAAATACACGTTCTGATTGGTTAAAAATCACAAGTGTGGTTATAAGGTTCGGAAGAAATAGGATAAATTTATTAAAACACCCTGTACCTCGGTTATAAAGTGCAGAAGACACATTAAATATAGGTTTTTGGAAGTACCAAAGTGATCCCTATCTACAGTTATAGTTAGACCCATTTCCATTGAAACACCCTGTATATACCTAGGAGGCTGCTTTGTTTAAAGCTGAGATTTTTAAATTCAACACTGATATTAATCTTGAGATAATGAATATGGTCCAAAATAATTTCTAAACAGAGTCAGCGACAGACTTCTTTGTCTTTAATAGTCATCCTCAACTACTGATGCTGCTCTTTAAGATAATTAAATTTCCATTCATGCGCGACGGATGATAGTTGAAGGGTGAAATCTACTTATAAAGATCTGTAACATTTGATGCATTGAAGTATCTTCAATATTCTTAAAAACATGGAATGGAAAAGTTAATTTTAATTTTCCCATTTTTAATTAAACAATTGAGGAGGTTGGAAAAAAAATTCATTTTACATTCTTTGTCAGCCAGCTTTTCTGAAATTTTCATTCCTCAGAAAATTCTTGGTGAATTTTTTTGTGAAATTTTAATTTCCTCAGTTTAAAATACGTTCGAAGTGCCGAAAAAAATGCAAATTTCATGGCGAAACATGAATTAATTTCTGTTTTGTACACACCCTATCACCCTCATAATTTCAAATTTTTCAGAACTGTGAGATAGAAGATATTTT
>CAJUYI010000675.1:82993-105583 GCA_910591695.1 Galerucella pusilla | reverse complement strand
GCAAAATTCGAACGCAAACCACAACACAAACTAAACATCATCTAAACAATAAACACAATGATAAACAAAAACGTTAACCTCAGAAATCCGATGCGATTTGTTCTATTCTTTCAACTGCGCAGGACAATTCTGTACCGTATTTACAATAACACTCAACGGTACGTAACCGTAAATTACGGGAAGCGCTAACGTTATTAACGTTAGAGACGTAAAACAGTGAATCGCGCATTTAATAAACGTCAAAATACCGCAAACGTAATTACCGCAGACCATTTTTAAACAAGCAATATCTCTCTAATTATCCAAGTCGAATTTAGGAATTTCTAAACGCAATTTACGTTGGACCACGCGCATTTAGAAATTCCTAAATTCGACTTGGATATTACCTAACTTTACGAGACGGTTGGTGAAATCGGGCATAAGGGCGGGATATTTAAATATGAAATATAAGATGGATATCCCTGAATTATTTCAAAGTGCACATATTTTTTCACACTCAAATGACTGTAAAAAATTCCAATATGTACACCAAGAAATAAACAAAATACAGGAGTGTTCATAAACTAAAATACTGAACTAAACCACTAAATTCACTAAAAATAAAAACTAAATATACAAACTTTAACTGTAATTAATCAATTCAACGATAATCAACGGAAGCACAGGCGAAGCAAATAAACACAACTGAAAAGTTGACGGGTGATAACCATTTTGTAACTTTCAATAATTGACAGTTCACGTCACGCTACTAATGCGCTCTCAAGCGGCCGGGCACGATATTATAACTTGGATACAAATTGTAGATGAGAGTTAAACTGCTAGAGGGTGTGCTGTGAATTTAATTCCAATGTGACACATGACAAATGACACATTAGCAAACCATAGGCGTTGCGTCTCATTTTGAAGAGGTGCTACTCTCTAAATTAATGAAAGACTTTTTCTTGCAAAGATGGTGTAAATTTCAAAGAAAAAACGTGGACGATCTGAATACACCATTTAAATGCTATCAAATTGCAATATTTGTTTCAAAGGCGTTGCGTTTAATTTTTAAGAGGTGTTGCAGTTGAAATTGAGATTTTTATTTGCAAAGATGGAGTAAATATAGAAAAAAAACGTGCACCATTTAAATGCCTTTCTAATGAAGTTCCCTACATAGTAACTTCCCTATTTAAAAATAAGGGGTTGGTGGAGTGGAAGGGGTTGACAAATGACAGATGTGTGTGCCAAATATTGGGGTGTACTGTTTTTTGTGGCCCACTCTGTATTTACTGTCCTAAATGCATGAAATCAAACAAGAATTACAAGTAGTTATTCTTTATTATATTCGAACTTGACAAATTATATATATGATATGTTTGACAAAAATAGGTTATGTATCACTACAAAAAGGGTTACTCTCGTCGATTATGTTAATTATATACATTAGTTCAATATCAAACATTGCTCCACTAAGTAATGTCATTCACTAAAATATCTTCTAACATTCAAACTACTGTTAATATTTCTGCATATAATATTATATGTTAAAAAAGAATAACAACGTTTCAAACCGGGCGAATGACTCTGGTTAAATTATATAAATAATAGATAAAAATGCTAAAATGTATAGACATGTGGTTAAATTATTTACTGTATGATGCAGAAGATGTGACTACTTATTTAATCCAAGGAAATGACGGTTTAGCGATACCAAAGATGAAAGTAAAAGAAGGAGAACTATTGGGCGACGACCCAGCACTGAAATGAAATGCCTTTGATGCGCTACAGTCAAGCAGTGTCGATCATGGTTAGTACTTGGATGGGTGACCATGCCAGGGAAATCCGTCGAATAGGGCCTGTACAGCCTGCAGCGAAACACTTTTTACTACTAGGGTGAGTAGCATATCACAGCTCGCAGGCATTATACCAATGAGCACGAGGTATAATGTAGATATGCCGTCTTTCAAAGGAAACGTAAAACCGAGGTCCCGAGTCCATGGATGCTCGTTAAAGAACGCTACCACTGGTTGGAACACTAGTGGGCTCGCCAAAATTTCCGGTTATGGGTAGAGTGCTCCCGGCGTCGGTGATTAGCCTTAGTCGCAGAAATAGACCAACGTTAAATAACAGAATAAAAAAAGGAGAACTATTATACAGGGGGATTGATTATTTTGATAAAGCTGAGAAGGTCTGTTTTTTTCATTGTTGTTTCATAAAAATCAGATGATAATTAGAAGTTGAGCCAGCTTAGTTATGGATAACCTTTTTTGGTACCCCGGTAAACGGACCTGATGAGTGTCAGCTCAGCGCTTGAGGTGTCGGACCTCCAGCATTGGAGGTACTAAGTATCCGAACTACCCTTTCGTTCTGATGGGAAACCTCTGACGTGTGTTATAGCTTTAGCCATTCCTAGCCTGAGGTTAGGTTGAAAGTTTCTAACTGTGATTCACATATTAGAGGTAGTTCAGCTTGCTGAACGGGCCTGGTCAGGATAGGCACTAAGTGGATCGTTCCTTGTGGACGGTCCTCAACCTGGTCTACCACTAACCGTCCCACCAGGTGGGTTAGTGGATGCGGTGTCCTTGGGTGGACTACTAATTCCAGTTAATCTAGTTAAACGGGAAGAAGCCCTTGCTACAGCATCGCCTGATAGTGGTGTGCCTACACTCCACGTCCTCCGACCATTCTCAGGGGGCCTTCGACAAGCCCAATAGGTACTGGTACTGAGGGGATGAGACAGCCCACATATTTACGGTTAAACATGTGTCTCATCAGAGGGTGATGGACTCTCAGGTGGTTGTGGTTTCGCTACCTGTATGCGGGACAGCTGTGACTTCTAAGCTGATCGGTTCATGCGGCATTATGTCTTTAGCGGTATAGGGAGTAGCCTTTGTCGCAAGTGCTTGAGGTGTCGGTTGTTTGCCTGCAACTAGTATCCGAACTTAGCGACCTAGTACTGCTGGCAAGCGTTTGAGGTGTCAGACCTTCAACTGCGTTAAATTAGTTGCATTAATGTTGAAGGCACTAGTATCCGAGCTTAGCTGGTGAACGACGAGGGAAACCTTATTCCAGCCGTTTTGCCCACTTTGCATGTTCCTATGTCTTATCTAGGAGCGGTCCGGGCTTGACGGTCACTTCCATGTGGGGTAACATTTGTAATGAGGAAGTTCATAGTGTCTGGGAAAGATCCGAAAGACCCTAATATGTACTAGCAGGACCCGGGTGGCGTGGCGCCTTGAGGTAATGCCTTCCACCCTGCGCTGCTGTAAGTCAATTAGTGGTGTGAGTGCGAGTGGGGTTGTTGGGAAACCACTGATTCTACGACCGTACCAAGCCCACGGGGGTAGGCTCGTCATCAAGCGTTTGAGGTGTCGGACCTCCTTCACGGAGGCACTACTAGTATCCGAGCTTAGCTGGCGTTCTGGTGGCTGGTGGGGGCTAACCGCCCTCCAGGCCCCCCGGTGCGGTCGTAATTATAACTCTGC
Organism: Galerucella pusilla; assembly: GCA_910591695.1. Taxonomy (NCBI): domain Eukaryota; kingdom Metazoa; phylum Arthropoda; class Insecta; order Coleoptera; family Chrysomelidae; genus Galerucella; species Galerucella pusilla. The sequence continues at coordinate 102,119 of CAJUYI010000675.1, read as the reverse complement.
TTGAAGGTATCCATTATTTGATGGAAAATTCACTGACATTCATAATACAAATAAATCACCCTGTATATATAAATAAATCGAAAACAAAACATGTGAAAAAATGCAAGTCTTGCAACGGAGTCCTTTCTTTTTGGTTGATTTATCAAAGGTAATACCACGAGTGCTTCAAATTTTATCGATAATTTTTTCTTTTCCACGAAAACTTGTTTATTTGGCAAAAATATGAAAACAAACCGATTGATAAAATCACGAGTCCGTCAGGACGAGGGATTTTATCTAAATTCGGTTTGTTTGAATGTTTTTGCCTCAAATAAACGAGTTTGAGTGATGAAAATAAAAAATTATTTGATACAATTTGAAGAGCGAGTTGTATTTGGGAAGATTATTTTTTTCAACAATTCAAAATTTTGTATTACCTGAATGTTCAATATTATCTTGGGTGATAGCACTGAATCGGTTTGTGTTCATTTTTCAATAAACTTCGAAGCACTTTTAGTTGTCAATAATGACAAATTCAAAGTAAAATTTTGACGTTTCAATGTAAACAAGGTGTTATCGATGAGGAAGCAGAATTATCAGTATAATACCGAATGATTGGCTAGAATAATGTATTGCTATTGGTTAAAACCACCAACATGTCAGATTTTGACAAGTGAAAAAAATAATCAAAGTGAAAGTATATCGAATAATTTAGTCAGAAAATGTGATTTAATTATTTTCTTGGTGAAAGCTTTTTTTATACATTGGGGATGTTCTACCACCCCCTCGAGGCCGCATCAAGACTTTATCACCTCTGAAAAATGTCACTGGCTCTGACTAATCGGAGATTTTGAAAGACGCTCGTCTCGAAGAAATAAAAAACTGTTTCTTACTGGATTACAAATTCCAGAGACATTCTTGAAAATATCTCAACTTCTGACCGACAATTTCAAAGAATTAAAGTCGAATGTTTGATATACAGGAATAATAATTTTAGAATTAGATTAGATTAGAATTGGAGTTGCCCTTTGTCCTATATCCCACTGCGACCTTTGCAGATCTATAGTGGTCCTCCCTCTATATTTAAAGCTCGATATCTAGCTTTATTCTTTTTATTAGACTTATTAGCCTTGATACCGCCTTCCTTGTGTAGCTCTCTGCCCTCGGTTTTTCTTCTCCGAGTAAGTGAAACCGCATCCTTGCTAGGCCTTCGCACTCACAGAGTAAGTGCTCCGCGGTTTCGTCTTCTTCCTGGCAGAACCTGCATAGGCTGACATCTGCAAGGCCAATTGTGTGCATATGTTTCCTTAGCCTGCAATGTCCGGTCAGCATTCCCACCATCATCCTCGTCGTTTTTTGACTTTCACATAGTAGGTCGAGTAACAGAGGCCTAAGTGCCTTTAAAAAATAATTTAGCGTGCCTTTGTCCTTGTTTATCTATTTGTGGATGTTCTCCTTAGTTAGGCATTTAGCGATTCCACAGGAAGGTTCTGGCCCTATGATGACCTCCGTTGCTTCCTGCTTGGCTAATTCATCGGCCTTTACATTGCCATTTATTCCTTGGTCTTCTGGTACACAGGCAAGGGTGACTCTCTTGCGACACTCCCACACCAGATTTGACGTTATCCGATATAAGCGTATCGCCTTTAGTGCTTCTTGGCTGTCATAGTAGATGACGATTCTTTGGCTATCCACCTCTCGTCTCATCAACTCTTCTGCACAGCATTGAACCGCCAGTACCTCTGCCTGAAAGACAGTAGCATGTTCCCCTAGGCTTGGAGAGATTGTGAACTTTTCTTGTACCCCATATATTCCGGCTCCTACTACATAGTTTGATAATTGTAGGATATTTTTGGAATATTTTGCAAGACAGTTTATAAATTCGATAAGTATTAATTTCATGAAGCTAAGGAACATAAATATTCTAGACTTGAAAATATGGTTATCTGTGTCTTTGATCGATTATTCATAGCATTTAACCAAGCTTGAGGGTTTCAAGAAGATCTTCAAGTACTGTAATAATTGCGTAATTTGCAATTAATTAGAACAAAAGTTGATTAGATGAAAATTGGTAATAATAACCTTCAGATATGTGACATTCACAAGTATCGACTAGCTTAAAACGCTCATGTAAAAAGTTATTTAAAACAACTACTTTTATTCGTAAAATCTCCAAGTTTGTGATAACAAAACTTACATTCAACTTGGACTTAATAAAAGATACTTAACGTAACAAACATTAACATTGTTTTTCATTCCGATAGAAACAAATAAAAAGCAACACAAATTATTATAGAAAATATCAAAATTTAAAAAAATCAGTCATAACTACACAAAAACTTAAAGGTTTATTTATCTACAATCTGGTAATGCCAACCGTAAAAGAATCAGTCATTAGGTATTACACAAGAATCTAAAACATTTTTCACGGATTCTGTCAAAAAGTCTGTCCTTAATGTATCATCTTTAAATTTTTGTGTGGGTTACAAATATAATCAGTCGAAATTCAGTGACGAATCCAGTAGCTATAGATCGAAATATGTGTATGATGCGATAGCTATTTCTGTTTTTAGACTCTGTTTCACGAAAGAAGAAGCCTTTTGAAGTTGCAATCGAATGAGCGAACTTGTTGTCAAAACCAGCGCTATATTGTAAAATTGACATTCGACTTCCAATCCGTAGCGTAACCACAGAGTACACCATCTAACAAGAGGCGAAAGGAAGTAGTTTTCGTTATCGCAAATTTGAATTAATTATTTTATCTGTCAATATGTCAAGTCGTCACTTCCGTTTATTCCCCTCAGTTCATCGTGTATTATTTTAAGGTTAGGTTAAAAATGAGCTATTTCTCATTAGACACATATGATATGAATAATAAAGGGTGTTCTCATGTTAACAGTTACGAAAAATATTCTATAATCCTAATAATTAGGAGGAATGTTCATAAACACTACTATCTTTCTTAGTGTAGCTATGGTTTTATACTTCGAATCAGTACCTACTCGTGTTACTTTTCTCGGTGTATTAGGTAGTTTATGTTCCAATGCCTCGACGTATTTCCGCCAATATCGTGTAAGTCCAACTTCAAAAGGTTAAATTAGAATAGCAATATTGAAAATGTTTTAGTTTTTGCGCAAGGCAGTTGCCAAACTTCACGTGGCTTCTTCTTATGTGAAACGAAGTCTAGCACCGTACATTCAGATTTGACGAGGTGGCTAATCGGCCTATTCCACTGCTACCTCTTCAAATCTATATTTATCACCGTAGATAAACAATGAATAGTTGGTTCACTCTTAGCTACTCTTTTTCGATAAACAAATACCGTGTATCTTTTGTGGTTTAAGGGTACCAGCGGAGTTAATAAAGGAGATATCGGTATTGCCAATTGCAATACCGCATTCGGTGCGGTATTTATGTAGCGCTATTTTAATAACGGTCTGCCTAAAATTTATTTGGAAATAAGAGCTATTGCCATCACTATAATTTAATAACGTAGCGCTGCGTTATGTAGGGAGTGACATAACCTGTCTTTTTATGTATATACTTATAATTTAAAGAAAAATCAAATACCAAAACAACCTTACTATTTGCATATTTTAAACGCAAACCACAAAACAAACTGAACACCATCGAAACAATAAACACAATGATAAACAAAAACCTTAACCTCAAAAATCCGATGCGATTTGTTCTATTTTTGTTGCTTCCGTTTATTTGGACATCAAGCACTTGTGCGTGACGCCTCAGTCTTCACGATATGTAACCGTAAATTACGCGAAGCGCTAACGTTATTAGCATCATTAGAGACGTAAAGAAGTGAATCGCGCATTTAATAAACGTCAAAATACTGTAAATGTAATTACTGCAGACCATTTTCTAACAAGCAATATCTCTCTATTGTTATTGTGTATTCTTTGGTTATGTTACAGACATATTAATATGGTATCCTAATCCTAAACTAACCTCTCGCGATAACTGACTTTCAATAAATAATATATTTGAAAACAGGAGAACGACATTTAAATAAACTTTTATTAAGAATAAGTACATATCTACATCTTTTCAGTGACTTTATAACATGTGACCAAGGCTTATAGAGTACCGCTAATCAAAACTAGCGGATCTTTTCGTTTGCATATTCATTATCCCTTTCCACAAAATACAAATTACAGGGTGCCAGTTCTGGAAACTTTATACTCCAGAGCTGTCTTTCTGACTTGAAGCATTTCTGTAATCTTCCAGACAAAATTTAATCATGCTGATGTTTATAAAGAAATATTTGTGACTTTCTAATTAAAAATAGGTTGAATTTAATTTAAAATCAATTTTCAATTTATCTCGTTGAAATTGTTTAAAAGGGAAGGGTGAAACGATAACTACCTATTATTAGTCCGGGGAAGTTAGGACACAAACATTCAAGGATTGTTAGAGTTCATATAATACCCTTTCTTGGTCTGCGTTATCGATTGTCCTTCAAATACCTACATTAAGTTGGAAGAAATGGAAAAAAAGGCAGGTCTGTGATTAATCCTATTTAAAATATCACAATAATGAACCGTTTAGATGTATTACAAACGTTAACCCTAATCTTTGACTTAAAAATTTTTATTACAAAGTTTAGATTACGCGCAAGCGCGATCTACCAATCGGGAGAAATTTCAACATTCAACATAGGATGCAGACGTATCTGCAGTGTGTCTTACGTATTTTTCTAATGTCCCACTGACAGTTCTCGTTTGATTTGTACTTGTTGTTTACGGTCAATTATTATTTATGAAAAGTAAATTAATCTTATTGTTATATTCATTCAAATAATACAAAAATATGCCTAGATGCACGGAAAAACATCAGCATTTTGAAAGTTCTCAAGTATTTTCAGTTAGAAAAAGAAGCTGGTAATTATTAATTTCATAGCCTTTTCGAATTTGGCTGAATACGATACTGATGATTTTATTTATTAAATTTAAGGTTAGCTATATGTCAAAATAGCAAATAAAATAAACGACATACCCGAAACCCGGATATACGTTTGTAAGTGAGAAAAAAAGAAAGAAACGTCAGCGTAAAAGACTCTAATTTCGCTGCGCTTGCAATCTGCGACGCGAGCTCCAGTGTGAATTCCAGAATTTAGGAAGAACAAATTTTATTATTGTGTCCTAATTTTCCCGGACTATAATGAGAAATAAGTGTTTAATAAGATGCCAAAAAGTTTCAGTCCATCATTCCACCCTCCACATCTCCCTCACCGAACCTCTGTAGATATAATAAAATGGTAATTTGTTCCGACTTTCCCCTACTACCTACTGATTAATTAAATTTGTTAAGAGGATTAATACAGTCTAAATTATATTGTTTCCAAGTGTAAGCTTCACGCTATTATTTCAAAGTGTTTCAATATTGAAATACAATATACACTGTGTTATTCATAAGAGGCGACATAGGGACTGTCAAACGCGAGCTATATTTTTCACCAAATAGCGTTCATGAAAAATAATAACAGATTTGGAAAGGTCGTTGAAAAAAATAAGTTCAAATGCACTTTTAATTTTTTTTAAATTCGCTCTGGTTTCATAACAAAATGGATAGTTATGTTTAAAAGAGTCGAACTCCATTTTCATACCACTTTTAAATACTTCCAACCGCGTAGGAGATAGCTAGGCGCGTGGAAGCACAGGAAATTTGAAAGGCGTGAAGTATCGCGGTTCGATTCTCCGCTGTGGTGATTCCAGTACAAAAAGGGGACGGAACGCTTGTATTAACAAATTTTGAAATGCTTCTGGACTTTCACAAGTACTTGCACTGATGTCCTTAAAAAGAGTAGCTTAGAAATAATCTAGCAAATTTAAAACAACATTCTAAATACAATATCCGGCAAAATAAATTGTACCAAAAATGAGATCTATCTTTATTCTCTATAATAATTAAAGTGCTTGAAATGTTCAAACAAGCACTGACCAGATACCACGCACCAACCGATAACTCGATGGTTTCTCTACAATAAAATCAAGACGTTCAAATACAAGGATTGTCGATTGTCGGTTAATATAGCCGCTGAGAAGAATGTGACATTCGTCCGAAAACCATGATTTTCAATAATTCCGGACCCTCGTAAATTATTCTCAACATTCCACCACAGTAAATTTCTCTTATACGTTTGTCCGCAAAATTATTTCGCGAGGGGCTTTGCACCGAGCGGAATAAGGTGCGAGGCTTGTAATTTTCTTCACCACCAAGTATTTACAATTTTTTCCACTACTAGCAAAATTTAAGACAAACATTAAAAATAATTCACAAACGCAGAACAAGAAGAGTTTACCCCGTCGTCTGACTGACAAGTACACTATCAGTTTTCGATATATTATGAACGTACTAGTTATGTCATCAGTCATTTTTGGTTGAGCGCAAATTTTAAACTGAAGACATTTTTAATCAAATAATTTCAAGCAGCAAATATGTTGACTTTCTCCTGGGTATACAAAATTATGTTGCACAAGTTTTTGTTGAACTACTATACCTGAATTCTCAAAATATTTGAATTTGTCCATTATTGACCTAGGTTAATAATATAATAAATTATTAACCACTTATAGATCAACTTCTCAGTTGGCTAGAAGAAGCAATAATTGTCAACTTCACAGCTAGTAGTGAAAATAGTTATTTTTCTACAACTGCTATGAAAAGTGACGTATTTAATTATCATAGCTTACTTTGTTTCAAAACCAAATATTGCTCATACTGTGGGAAATATTATTTCTCACGGCACTTTGCCTACGCCACATACATTTATATGGAGAATCAAATAAAATTGACAAAAACTTAGTATGCTACTGTCACCTTCAAATGCCTACTTAGTTGTCACAAAACTGTCAGATTATATTAGAAGTTTTTAAATTCGAAAAGGTAGTTTCAGATAACAGATAATTTAATGAAAAGAAATGACGTTCCGGGTTTGACCATACGAAATTGTACAAATTTCACCATCAACTATAATTTTGAATAAAATTATTCAACAGCTTAGAGAAGGGATAGTTTAGTGTTATTTTTTTACTAACCATAGTTACTTTACTTGTATTCTTTAAATTTGTGCAGTTGTAGAAAAAGTATAGTGTGCAACATGTGGGGAAAGTACTTTTCTCACTCGTGCGTTTGCGTCACTCGCCCTTCGGGCTCGTGCCCCTAACTTTCACACTCGTGAGAAAAGTTCAACTTTCCCCACTAGTTCAACAATATACTATTTCAGATGTGACAGATACATATTTAATAAGCAACTCCACAGCGCCCTCCATTTCGGTACTATTTATTTTGACGGATACCGTATATCATCCTCATATATTGATTCTTTGAAATAAACCATTATATAGAAATTTGATCTAATTTACGGTCATCCATAATATGAGATCGGCATTATCAAATTTTACGAGTACCTATTTGAAAAAAATACATTTTATCGATCTTTCAGCATTGTATTGTATTCAAACGAATATAAATGCAGCACCACTAGAGCATGTTCGCACTGAACAGTTTTTGTCCGGTTCGGAGCGTACCCTCAACCATTTTCCATGGCAATGTGGAGCAGATAGAGCCGACCACCTCGTTACATGACCTTCAACACCATGACCTTGACATCTCCAATTTAGCTCTTCATGTAAAGCATCAGATTCGCAACGAATGCAGGCTTTGTCACCTATAAGAGAAGAAAGTATATAATTATTAATTTATTTTTCCTATTTATTTAATCGTTTTCCAGCGGAAGTATAGCACATTTGAAAAGCAGTAGTACTTTAAGTAAATCATAACATTGTCTAATATAATATTAGACAATGATGTGACAAGTGACAAGGACAAAGAGTTAGGTATTCTAAACTGAAGCATGAGTTGATAATAAATAGTTCGCATCGTTACCCTTCTTATTGAATTTAGAGTTGATTTACGTTTTTAAGAGCACGAAAGCTTGTTTTCAAATATGGTTTTTAACTATCTTTTTATCAATAAGTTTTCTCTGCATATACAAGTCTTTTTTCAACAGCCCCCCTCACAAATAATCATTAATAATAACACTGCAACGAAACGGCGTATTGTACTTTCGGTATTTTCGCTTTCACTCAATCCATCACCTTTGTAGCTTGCCAAGTATACTAGTCGTTTGGTCTGGCTTCACGATCAAGTGAAGTCTCGCATGTGAGCAGTTTACAGAATGTCTAGTAACTCTTCTGTCAAGCGCAAACTACCAATAGGGCAGTAGTCTACTCGTGGAAACCTACCTGATAGTTAGGGAGGCGAATAGGGGATTTTTCGGGAATACTCGAGCGTGGCAGTTGAAGATATGAGAGATACCTTAGACCTAATAGAACAACTTGGAAAGTATTAGCTCTATATGTAGTGACACGCGCCTAGGATAGACGATCAGATCAGTAAAAAAAATTGATAGTCTGAAATACTCGAGCGCGTCAGATTAAGATATTGGGGGTTGATCTTAGTGTTTTGAGACTAAATTTTACTAATCTGATGATAAATTCTTGACGCCTCCGAGTTATAGGGTCGCGAACTTGTAAAAAAACGTTAATCCGGCATTCTCGAGCCCGATTTTTTATTTTTTTATTTTGAGGAATATAATCTAAAACTTACTAAAAATACAAAATCTGCCGGTTTCCGCATGACCGGAAGTGTGGAGGAGCCATTTCGTCTTCCGAAAAACGAAACATTTTACAAAAAAAAGTAAATAAAAGGTAATTTCATTTGACACAAAAAAGGTCTCTTTACATTTTTATCCAAAGTTAAAACTTTTGGACTTGAAGCATCATGAAAACTCAAACTCCCGTTTTTTGAGTATATCTCGAAAACGGAGGGTGTTAAAAAAATTGATATGGAACAACTATGATTAAATTATGTAACTTTTATTATATTATCTCAAATTTTTTTTTCGTAAAGCTTCTCGACAATTTTCGTGGACTCGGAAAAAGTATACAAAAGACATGAAGAGTTTCATTTATTTATATTATTCAATAGCCTGTTCCTCCTCCTCCTCCTCCCCAAATTATTTTTTGGACGTACCGTAAGCAAAACGAAGTGAATAATTGAAGCAAAAAAGAGGAATGTGCCATAAACATGTAATACAGACCTTTTTTGGTCAGATTAAGAGAACCCACCAACATTTTTGTCAGATTAAGAAAATCCTTTCAGGATACCGAGTTAAACCTCCCCTATGAAAATCTGACGCGCTCGGGTATTTCAAAATAACTTTTTTTTGTATTTTCAAAAATTTGTCGTAACTTATCGTCACGCCGAAATCGTCAGTTTTTTTAAAGGAAGCTTCCTTGGGGCCTACATAACACCCCTTCCGAAAATCTGACGCGTTCAAGTAAATTTTGTTTTTCCGGATTTTTGACTACTTTATATGCCTACCCCCACCACGCAAACCTGCAGATTAGTATATAGACCGTCAGCCCGCTGCAAAAAAGCGTGATGATAGTTAAACGTATGCCTCCTTGAGATTCGGTAATTTCGCTCATTTTCATTAACAATCGAGCGAAATAAATATTTGCTCGTGGTCGAAACGACAGATAATTTAATTGTTTATTGCAATGAAAAATTGCATTTTGCAATTTTAGTTTCACGTACGCCGACACACAAAACGTAGGTTATTAAAAAAAATTCATCACAAAATGATCGGCCCTACGTGTAGCGTGCGACTTAAGGGTTGGCACACACCCTTAAAAGTGTAACAAATTATATTATTACTAAATACATATCACGTATGCCCTTTTGCAATTAGCTATTTCTTGGCCTAAAGTGCACAGATGTCGAAGGGCATACAATAAACGTATGCTGTTTGGAAAATATATAATTTTCAATGTTAATTACACTTTGCAATTTCAATTGAATGTGAAAATGTCATTGCCAATACCCTTCCAATCGATACATGTGTATACAGGTGCCAATATACTTATGCAAAAGGGCATACGTGATAATATGATTTAGTAATAATATAATTTGTTACTTGTTAGGTTTGTTGATAGGTAGATAGATATATTTATTCCACAAAATCACACTATAAAGTACAAAGCATGTAAAAAATCAATAAAATACACAGTGATTTTAGCCTAAGCGTTGGAAACAACAAAAAAAAAGAGAAAAAAAAGTTTTAGTTGAAATTTGTCATAAAAAATTCTGAGATATTATAAAAAACATACTGATGTAGTAGTTGTTTAATTTTTCTTTTAAATTTTTTGTTTGTAAGATTTTTCAAATCTGAAGGTAAATGGTTATATACTTTAATACCTGAATATAAAGGGCCATTTCGAGTGCGACTATATTTATAGTTTGGAGGTATTATGTCTTGTTTTCGAGTGGGATATTTATGCCTGTCATTTGGGGTAAGAAGTTCATTTTGATGCTTGTGAATTAATAAAGAAGTTTTGTAAATATAAGTGTTTGTCATGGTCATTATTCTATTTTCTTTATAGAATGGTTTACAAGAAGTTCTAGATTTTAAGTTGAAAAGCGCTCTAATTGCTCTTTTTTGAGTCATGAATACGGAGCCTGCGGATACAGCAGTCCCCCAAAATTCAATACCATATTGCATTGTACTATGAAATTGAGCAAAATAGACCGTTTTTGCTACAAATATGTTAGTATGTTGTTTTATTGCTCGCAATGCAAATACATATTTGCTAAGAGATTTATTCAGTTGATTTATATGAAAGTTCCAGTCAAGCTTGTTATCGATGTGTATGCCTAAGAATTTTATGTTGAGAGAAGAGGTGATAGTTTGTTGACCTATATTTATAGCAACTTCATCAGAGTCTCGATATAGGTTAAAGGATATATTTTGAGTTTTGCCGATGTTCAATGCTAGTCTGTTAGCGAGAAACCAATCCGATACGCCTTGCATGACGTTAGTAGAAGAAAGTAATGGAGAATCTTTGTTTATTCCGCTGACAATTATACTGGTATCCTCGGCAAAAAGAGAAAAATAAGCATTGGGAAAATTTACAACCAAATCATTGATATATATAAGAAATAATGTTGGTCCCAAGATAGACCCTTGAGGAACTCCGCATTGAACATCGACGCAACTCGAGTAGTATTGATCGCATCTGTTATTGACGGTATGATTAATTCGTACGCACATTTTACGGTTCGATAAGTAGGACTCGAACCAATCATGTGGTGCACCTCGAATACCATAATAATACAACTTTTCTAATAACAATTTATGGTCAACGCAGTCAAAGGCTTTTGACAAGTCACAAAATATACCTAACGGATATTGTTTAAGTTCTAAGATTCCATGTAACTTCTCAATTAGAGCAAATGTTGCATCAGTGGTACTAAGATCCTCTCTAAAGCCAAATTGACATTGAGTGAGTATTTTGTATTTATTTAAATAAGAAATTAATTGCTTGTTTACACACCATTCTAATAATTTTGAAATAGATGATAATAAGGAAACACCACGATAATTGCCCGGATCAAACTTATCACCCTTTTTGTGTAAAGGTATGACTACTGATTTCTTAAAAGCATTAGGAAAAATTCCATTGACGAGCGACAGGTTGAACAAATAGGTTAAAGGTCCTTTTAAAATATCAACATTTTCTTTTATTAATGTAATTGGGATATTATCTAATCCTGAAGATTTTTTTGGTTTCTGGGCCAAAATGCTTTCTGAAATATCACTTTCTGTCAAAGGATTTAAAAAAAGGGAGCTCGCATTATTCATTTCCATTTGCTGCAGGTAGTTATAGCTACTATTTTTGCTTTGGCCCAGGGGAATTGTTTTGTTGTAAATTTGTTGAAAGTGAAGGTTAAATTTTTCAGCAATTTCGTTAGGGTTCGTTATAAAAATATCGTCTATTTTTGGACATAGATTTTCCATATTACTATGGTCTTTTTTTTCAAAATGTGAAACTAGTTCCCAAGTTGTCTTCGACTTGTTGTTCGATGACATTATCACATTTTGAAAGTAGATGTTTTTTGCTATTTTTATCGTTGTAGTTAATACCTGACAATATTTTTCAACATATCGCAATATAGCATCATTTCTTGTAAATTTTTTGATTTGCAATAAGAATCTTTTATTTTTTGAAGACTGTTTTATTCCTGGAGTTAACCATCCTTTATATTGTTTTTTAATATTAATTTTTTTACATTTTACAGGAAATGATTTTTCAAAACAGAAACTAATTGTTTCTTCTAAGAAAGTAAATGCTTCATGTTGGTCAGTCTTTCTATAAATTTCGTTTAGAGTAGAATTTTGTAAATATTGTGGGAATTTTAAATTATTAGACTCACAAAACGATCTTCGTAATTGGTATTGATTATGAGTGATGGGCCTTTCCATATTCATAACTAAAAATTGAGCTTTGTGATCGGACAGTCCCATCTCTATTGTAAAAGCCTCAAATAAACAGTTAGCGTCCAAGTTAAAAAAAAGGTAGAACGTGTCGCGGGACACACGGTAGGAACTTTAGTTCCTTTTAAGCAAAAGTTATGTAATACATCTGACGTTATAGATAAACAATTTACATATTCTTTGGTGGTTGAGTAGTAAGCACACCAGACTCTCACGCGGTAAACCCGGGTTCGATTCCCCACGATGAATTTTTTTTATTGTTGATTTTATTTTTAAATAATCATTTTGCATGATATTAATAACGACAACAGGTAGACGTTTGAAATATTTAGCAGAATATTCATTATTATAGATAATGGTACGGTACCCTCCATGAGGGAGTCCGACTGGCAACATCTACTTATAACAGCATCGTATATTTAAAAAAGGAAACCGTATCATTATACAAATTGGACATTCGTTCACCACAAAATTAGTGGAAACATAAAATTGAATTGTTAAATTTTTAATTTGAAGTTATGTTACAGTTTGTAGAAATTTTAATTTTCTAGATTTTTTCCTACGTGGGTCGTAGAAAAAATATGCTGCTCGACTCGTGTGGATTGTCCATATCGCACTTGAACAATTGAGCACTCCGCCTACGGCGTCGTGCTCCATCTTCGTCCTCGTGCGATATGGCCATCATATCCACACTAGTTGCACAAACTACAATTTCTTTCAAAATATGCCCTTTTACATTTAAAAACTACCTGCCAAATGTCAAATCAATTTATCCATCCATTTTAAAGTTATCGATTTAAAACATTCAAGTTTTCAAAATTTCAACACCCTGTATTTCGAAAAGTAGCTAGACCCCTTAATCGCGCAAAAAAAATTATGGAAATAATAGTAAAAATTTATCCGAACAAATTCAAGTAGATCACTAGCACTGCGAATACCAGCTTTGCATAGAACTTCAATATAGCATCGGTGGTTCAGTGGTTAGAATGCTCGCATTGTACGCGGGCGGCCCGGGTTCGAATCCGGGTAGAAGCATATTTATTATTATGAATCGCTGCTTCGTAAACGAGAGAGAGAGACTAAGGAGGCACAAGCACGCAAAAGCAAGGCACATAACGAAGCAATGTAACATAACGTAGCGTAACGTAACGCGTAACGGTCAGATCTTTTGCGTCGCGACCCCTGGTCGCTCAAACATAACCTGGCGTAAAGAACTAAAGTTCCAAAAATATCAATTCGTGTGGCAGTTGTCGCAGTTACTCTAGTAGGTTCTAAAATTGTTGGTTGTAAATTGAACATAGTCAGTATGTTTTCGAATTCCAATACATTCTTATTTTCACAGTCTAAGTCTATATTAAAATCTCCGCATATTATACAATAGTAATTTTTATGTTTCGTATACAATTCACTCAACAACTCGTACAACACATTAAAAAATATTTGTAAATTTCCTGAGGGTGGTCTATAAGCACATACAATAAATAATTTAGATTTGTAGTTACATATGACAGTAAATTCAATGTTTTTATCTATTGGTATTGTGTCTAACTTTTTCACAGGATCGAATTTTAAGTTGTTCCCGACAAATATTGCCGCACCAACTTTCCCACAATAACTATTAGCTAAGTAATAATCATCTAAACTCTAAACCATAAAAATTTATTTCTTCCTCCTGCATCCAATGTTCCGTGAAACAAATTATATCAATATAACTCTTTGGGTTACAGTCATTGATGAAAATATTTAAATCGTCAAGTTTGTTACGCATGGAGTGCACATTGAGATGCATAATAGTGAAAAGTTGCGAACGTGGGTTTAGGTCCTCACCCCTTTCCGCGGGCTGTAGTTTTTTGGAGGTGCTGAATGGATGGCTGTTGAGCTGGTTGTTGAGACTGTCCTGGTTTTTCGTCTATTCCATCTACTTTTTGTTTAATATCTTCTAGGAAGTATTTTTTGTTGTCCAAAAATATGTAATTTTGCCTCATAAAAGCCATTTTTCCTGAGTGTCTGAGCTTTTTCATGTATGGATATTAGAAGCTTTCTTTCCTCCAACACTTTTTTACTGAATTGTTCAGTGATACTGTAGCTTGAACTTTTTAACTTTTTAACATTTTTCAATATTTCATGTTTCTTTTGTACTGAGTTGAGTTTAATCAAAGCCGGTCTATTTTTCTGATCTTTTTTGTATCCTATTCGGTGGACATCCTGTATATCACGATCATCCAGTTCAACTTCTAAGGTTTCATTAATTATGTTTAAAATAGTTTGTGTTAATTTTTCGGGATTCGGGATATCTTTCTCACTTAAGCCGTATACAACAATATTATTTTTGTTATTACCATTTTCTAAATTTACTATTTTCCGTTCAAGTTCAGTGACCCTTAATTTTAAATCTTCATTCTCTTGTTTTATTGAATCCATGCCAGTTTTTATTGAATGGATATTAATTTTAATTTCTTCAACTGTTTTTAGTAATTTGTCAAGTTTTTCCTCCATTATTTATTTATCTCTCGAAGAGGAATCAATAAATATATCAAATAACTTTATGTACCCAGGGACATAAAAAGAGTATATTGATTTCTCACTTGTAATTTGAGTTTTTAATATCTCTTATTCTATATTTAAATTGAAAATAAAACAACAATTTTTCACTAATTGAACAGCACTTAAATATACGTGTACACTCGCTCACTACTACTACAAAACTTTAAGGATGTGTGCCAGCCCTTAAGTTGCACGCTGCACGTATGCCGATCATTTTGTGATGGATTTTTTTTCATAAACTAACGTTTGGTGTCTCGGCATAAGTGAAATTAAAATTGCAAAATGCAATTTTTCATTGCAAAAAACAATTAAATTATCTGTCGTTTCCCCCACGGGCAAATATTTATTTCGCTTGATTGTTAATGAAAATGAGCGAAATTACCGAATCTCAAGGAGACATACGTTTAACTATCATCACGCTTTTTTGCAGCGGGCTGACGGTCTAATACCGTTGTTATCAGAGGCGCTTGGGGCATACGTGGTATGAATATTTGTCGCGCTCGAGAATGCCCAAGTAGGTAACTGTAACCGCTAAAATGGTTTTTACCATAGGAGCTTTTCTTTTCGAAATTACTTTATACTTTATCTTCCGATTTTGATAGGTCTCGACGGCGCTCGAGAATGTCGCCATTTAACGACCTCGCCTCCCTAACTATGATACAAGAAGCTACAGCATATGCCGAGTACCGTGAGGTCAAGGAAAAGCTTGATCGCTGAAATGCAGAATCTACATACCTGGGAACATCCAGTTTCGTTACCCTACAACCTCTTTGGGGAGGAGTCTTAGCTGTCCGCGGGGGGAATTGATTTTGAGTTGGAAGAAGATAACATCTCTCTACGAAAGAGGAAATACCCCAACCGACAATACACAATACTGTTTGCGGCAATAGCAATAACAATAGTGATGAGCAAAATTGGTCTTGGTGAGTAGAACAGCTCAGGAGCTCATGGAATTGTATGAAAGTCTTTCGATATCAACAGTAGTATGGTCGCAACGTATGAGATACCTAGGGCACATAGATGGACTAGCAAATAACAGAGCTACAAAAGAAGTACTAAGAAGAAGAGTTGGATGTGAAAGGAAGCGGGAAGACCAGAAAAGCAGTGGGTAGAGGCTGCTGACAAAAGCCTTGAG
Organism: Galerucella pusilla; assembly: GCA_910591695.1. NCBI lineage: Eukaryota > Metazoa > Arthropoda > Insecta > Coleoptera > Chrysomelidae > Galerucella > Galerucella pusilla. The sequence goes on along the minus strand of CAJUYI010000675.1, from coordinate 86,106 downwards.
CTGATGGATAGTGGAAATGATCTTTGAAAGAAGTAGTAGTAGTAGAATCTAAATAGTTCTCTGATCGTATTAAACAATATTTCTTATTAAGGTTTAATATTAATTTATTAGTATAGCCTAGTCAAAGTACACATGAAAACCTCACAAAAAATACAAAAAACTTGAAAATTCGAAATTGAGTATTTAAAAAGGTTGTGTTTAACATGAGAAAAACTTTACGATGCTAGACATGCGGAAAATCTCCGGAAAATCGTTGAGTAAATTTTTTTTGTCTTGTTTTTTCACTCTAATTCTTTAAATGTTGAAAATACAGAAAAATGTTTGAGTCAAAAATTGTAGCTGATACATTTATCTACAAATTTTATCTGAAAAGTTTTTCTGCAAATTGGAAAGTTTACGAGATAAAATTAATTTCAGTGGTAGTCAATTCGTGGTTACGCGCGAACGGACTGGGAGCCAAATTTATTAACCGCTCGACTTAAAAGTTAATAATTTTGGGCTTACAGCATTCTGAAAAAATGAATGAACACATGTAGAATGTAGAGAAAGATCTTAGCTTCTAGATAAAAATACTTTCAAATTTGAAAAACCAGATTCTCTAGCTGTAACATCAGTTTATTTATAAAAAAACTAGAGCTAAAAAGTCAAAAAGCAATTATAATTCCTATTTAATTAATACTTATCCCAGCGATAATTCATTCTAGATTTAGCATTGCAAATGAGCATAAAACATTATTGTTATAAACGCAAAGACATCAATATTTCGAATTTTAAACAAGTGCTTCTTAAAAATCTGTTTTTTTTGTAATGCTTACTTTTACTAATTTTTTTTAGACTTCATTCAATTAAGTCGTCAGGACGTAGGTACTTAACTTACTTAGTCTGTATCTTGTTCTTTCTGCAACAAATATCTTTTTTCGAAACTAATATATTTCAAGTTTGTTGTAACCCACACACTTATCTTTTTTGTTGACAATAGATCAATTGCCCACCTTGAAAACTCAAAAAGGAATAACCACTAACCTTCTTTGAGTGCTTTATAATTATCTTCTTTTCGGCACGCTTTTGAAGCTTTGAGTATTTCGAATTCCACGCAGTATCTGTAAATAAAGTTGAAGTCAGTAAAAGATAAAATGTCGAGAAATTTGCAGGGTGTGCGTTGTTTAAACTTATTGTAAGAGTGTTTTGGTAGTGCAGCTGATTTAATACAGTTAGGTTAAGTTAGACAAATACTCCCAAACCGATCTACAAGTTATGTTGTCCCTTCGAATTGCAAACCCGAATGGTTGGTGTTAAATATCTTGTAGATATGTCAAGCCCGTTTGACTTTGAAGTGTAATTCAATATCCGTCGGTGCCTAAAGCCCTAAAAGTAGTTGCTTCTTAGTTGAACGGTCAGTGTATTCGAAAAATATTTTTCAAGCATTAGAATAATTATTACTCTGCAATATCTATTAGGTCCAGTTGTATGAAGCGTAGTTAACCTAATGTCTATGGTTAACCCACGATCACATCTTGTGTAATTACTTCCGATAATTTTTTCACGCTGTTTGATTGGATCTTCGTTTGAATCGGCCCTATTCCGTATCACGTTATGTTATTTGACGACTATCGTTAAGTGTGAATTTCTGTAATATAACGATATGTCTAAAAATACCGATTCTGTATCATCATGCTCATAGTTATGTCAACGAGAATCGTTATTTTATCATCGTTAAAATAACTGGACCAGTTTGACAGCTTGTTATGACTTAACGATATCGTTAAGGGCCAGTTGTATGAAGCATAGTTAACCTAATGTCTATGGTTAAACCATGATCACATCTATTAAAGTGTTGTACGAAACGTAGTCAAGAATTATTTTGGTTAACTCATGAGTTAACTATGAAATTCACTGACCACCAAAAATGGTGGTTTAACTAAAGTTCATGGAATAAACGTCAAATTCTGATGTGACATATCTTATAATTGACTGTCATATACTATAATTTTACAACTTTTTATTGTTTACAATGGAAAACGTGGATAATTTTGAAGAATTAACGGATGATGAGGATTTTCTAGAAATGATAAGAGAAGTAGAAGAAGGTTTACTTATTTATTTGTATACGACTTTTATACCTTATTGGAGATTTTATACTGGGTTTTAGGTTTAAGGAGAAACGCTCGCATATTTCGAGCAAGAGAAAATAATTTTGAAAAGTGGACGGAAAATGAATTTTTTGATAGATTCAGAATATCAAAAGGCACTGCAAGTATCTACATCATCCAATTTAATTTTTTTATATGGACCACCGCCAGTGCCTTGAGCATAACATTTTTCGTCAGCATACTTTTTCTTTACTCTTTTTTTAATATTTCTATACTTATTTAAAAGCACGTCACTTATTCGTTGTGTAGTTGCACTGATAGAATTAAATTCTTCAGCCAACTGAAGCACAAATTTCTCTTATGCCGAGAACTTTCTGCATCCGTTTTCTTACACTCTATAACGTTTTTATACTTAGAAACTAGAGAAATCAACGTCGATTCTTCAAATGCACTAAAATTTGGAGTACGCTTGTTTTCTTTATCTGCCATATTTCTTTCCACTTCAAAGAGAACACACAAAAAAGTTTTTAACGCTGATATTGGTATTTAACGCCAAGCACGCTTTTGATCATTGACTGTCATCACAATGTCATTGATTAACGATTTCACAGTATACAAAAACTATGACGATTTTCCAAGTTAGTACCAACAATATTGATAAAATGCTCAAATGTTACTAGAGATGCGGATAACCAACATGAAAATATTAATTTGACCGTGGTTCAACTGATCACAACACGAACACCTTTCGTACAACGATTGATTGATTTGACTATGGTCAACATGTGAACCTGGTTCAGTTGATCAATTGGTTAACTACGTTACATACAACTGGCCCTTACTGAACCACCAAGAGTGGTGGTTTAACTAAAGTTCATGGAATAACCTTCAAATTCTGATGTGACATATCTTATAATTGACTGTTATATAACCTATTTCACAACTTTTTATTGTTTACAATGGAAAACGTGGATTATTTTGAAAAGTTAACGAATGATGAGGATTTTTTAGAAATGGTAAGAG
>CAJUYI010000675.1:42727-82983 GCA_910591695.1 Galerucella pusilla | reverse complement strand
TCATTAGTTGCACTTTTCGGTCTACCAGACCTATAGGAATATCTTTTACACTACCAGCTTCATTAATGGTACCTATATTACGTAACAAGAGTTGTGAGTAACCCATTACGCACGAAATTATTATTTTTGGAAAGAGAAAAAATAAGCTTTTTTGTGATAGGTCACACGAACCAAGTTGTCATTTGAAAAAATTCAAGATGGCGGTCGTACGCTAAGCGCTGACGTCAAAAACATTTGACATTTGCTTCAAAATATTAAAGTCTCATTCATCGTCCTAGAATTTCATAACTTGCCCTCTATCCGTTTCAAAGATAATCCCTTGGTGCGAGACTTTTTAGCAACGCTGTATTTATTTCGTCACATTAAAATAACAAGGTTTTAACTGGAACATTTAAAAAAAAAATAAGACATTGGAATATCTAAGGTTTATATGAAGAAAAGTCTGTAGCTTGGTTCAGCCATCTGATGCTTACTAGCGCAATTAGCAATGTTAAATATTCCCATCTCAGGTCACTAAACAATGAGCTTGTTCAAGAAACATTTTTTTAGTTGATAATAGAAACTAAAACTCATTTTAAACAGATTCCCAAATTTTCAGATTTTTCCGCGAACGTTTAAACCCTCAAATTAATTGAAGAAATTGGATTGAACGAAAACGGGCGTGGTTACACAGAAAGAGAAAGTAGCCACTATACAATCAAAAAATGGATTGAATCAATTATTCTGATCCATAAAACTCAGCCGATACGCAATGTGATTAAGACAATCACTTGCATGTAATTGACTAATCTCAAAGTATTAATACAATCACACAAGTTATTGATTCGAAGATCGATATTGATGTCCACAGATCAGTAAACAATCATTGTAAACATCAATCCAATCCTTTGTTTATTAACTTGAAGAACAAACTTGATCCCCTCTATCCAGTAAATAATCATCATCAACATTAATCCAATCATTTTGTTTATCAACTTCAAGAACAAACCTAATCTCCTCTGTCCAGTAAATAATCATCATCAACATTAATCCAATCATATTGTTTATTAATTTGGAGAGCAACATTGATCACCACTAGAAATTAACCTAATCGTTATTGTAATTGATTTAAACGTTATATATTTTGTACTTACTGATTGAAATATACATTAAGTTCGAAACGTGTACGTATCCTTAGTGGCTGCCTATTTTTTAGAGATGAGTGCTCGCCTGCAACGTTTTCAACAATAATAATGTGTGCATGATTGAACCAATAGCTTATCAAATTAGTCAAGCTCATTATCTGCTGACATTATAAATCAGAATCTTCAATTCAATCCATATTTTTGTATTAAAGAGCGCTTGTACTGTAGAGCCTATAAATTTTGTGGCTCATGCAAGACTTACCTTGTTCCCAATAGTAGTTTACCTAACAAGTGCGGAAAGTGATACTTTTCCGCACGCCATTGCAGATGGCCGAACGACGCTTTAGCGAGTTCGGCCAGCAATCGCGTGCGGAAAAGTCACTTTACGCACGTGTTAGGTACACTATTTTTTCTACTAGCATGCGAAAAATAACCCAAAAGTTAACATAAAGATACATTTCTTATTAAATGCATATTAACAAATTAATTATTATTATTTGACATTCATTTGATGAGGCTTATACCAGGGCCATTAAAAAATGATTGAAAAATAAGTTGTTTTTTTATTGAAAATTATAGCAAAATTATAATTAATTTCTTAATTTTTCAGTCATTTGGTAAACTACAATCATACAAATATATATTTTAAATATTCAAATGTCAGTATATTCCTCAAATGTCAATAAATGTACTTTCCGCACTAGTGCGGAAAAGTGACTCTTTCCGCACGTTTTTTAGTGCGGAAAAGATTCACTTTCCGCACGTTAGTAGAAAAAATTAGTTGTTTGAATCATGACTTCAGGCATTAATGAAGACCTTTAACTTTTTGCAGATGAGAAATTTGTGCTAATCCTACTATAGCTGGATAAAGATTTAGAATTGGTATAATTAAGAAACTATTGAAATATGCGCATACAGTAGGTACCTACCTACTTATATAAAAATCATATAACTTATGATGTCGTTTGTAAATATATTTTTTCTGTTCTTACTGTGTGAAATCCCTTGAAAATGATACAATGTACATCGAAACTTATACTACCAAGAGTATTACTACAGTGAAATTATCAAGAGTCTTATACCTATTATTTTTTTTATATGCAAAGCAAGGTAATAGGAAAATGGGTTATAATAAAAAAAATATTATTAACTGATATATTTCTATTGTTCTTCAAATATTCTCAGAGTATATTTACTTTTGCGCATGATCGGTCATTCTCAAACTTAAAAAAGTGTATTTCAATAATATTAACATTCCATTCCCATTTTATTGGTAGGTACCATATTATAATCATGTATGCTCCACAACAAGGCGGCATCACACCCATCTTAATTATCTAAAATAATAGACTACGTTTCAGGTTATGCGTAAAACTATAAATTCTTACTTCCATTATCAGTTACAGTCTATCCACATTGTTTTGATGTTTTTATCTGTGACGTGCTGCTCATTTCCAAGAAAGGATAATATTGAAGGAAATTTAGATCTCCAATCCACAAGTGTCTCTTTGTTTTGAATGATGCTCCACATAATTTTTAGATAACTTTCCTACCACTTACACTACGAACACAGTAACAATTTTAATGCAAAATCAAAAATCAAAATTGTCACCAACGCGAAACCACATGTTTTCACTTCACTCACTCGAAAACAAATCAGAGTCTCAGCTCAGTTGCAATTAGTGTCTTGCTATTGAAACAGGTATCTAGGGTGGGTTTTACGGAAAGTCAATAATTCTTAGTAATTATCGTAATTATTTAAAGTATTAAAATTATCAAAACAGTAGCATTAATTCAATCAAAAAAGTGATTGGTTTATTTACTTTGGAAAAGGATTTGTGTTCAACCGTTTTATTTAATCACTTATACATCAACTTAATGCATAGCTGTGATCAAGTTGTTCTTTAGAGGTTAATTATCACACACATTATAACAATCATTGAAATCCTTACATTCATAATAAAAACATTTGTCCACGACCACCTAATAATAAGTCAATATTTTACCTCCTAACTAAAGGTATATGGTACCCATATATCAACTGTCGTGAATTATGGTTCATAATACACTACTGGAGTGTATTATGGTTCATATATCACGCCATGACAATTCAACACTCAAAATATTTCGTTACATAGATGACTAGAGATGGGGGTACAATATGAAATAAACTATTAAATCTGTGTATTTTGCTCGGGAAATTTGTTTCTGAAATATATCGTATCGATAAAAATATCGAAATTTTTAGTATTGATATTTTTCATAACAATATTTTCTAATATTAAGTATTTCAAACCAATATAATTTATAACGGTACGTTGTATTGATACTTTACACAGTATCGCCCATCTCTACATATGTCAAATTATTTTATTTTCCTAACCACAACCTACTACAGAAATTTATTAATTTTGAGGTTATTAATACGAAATTGTTACGAACTTGCCGATAGTCTTTATAATTATATTTATGCAATGATGAATTCATTGAATTCGCATAGTAAAATTGAACGACCTTCTACACCAAATGAAATAAAAGAAGCGGCGAAATTGACCACTATTGGACTGCTACCGGAAAAATCAAAGGATAACTATATGTCCACATATAATAACTTTATGAACTGGAGGATTAGTAAAGGTATAAATTCGTTTTCCGAATCAGTGTTATTAGTATATTTTAGTGAACTTTCTGCCAAATATAAAGCTTCGACCTTATGGACAATCTATTCCATGTTAAGAAGTACATTAAATATCAATAATTCTGTAAATATTGAAAGTTATCCAAAACTACGGACCCTATTAAAGAGAAAATCGGAAGGATTTCAAGCAAAAAAAGCTGCAACCTTCACACCAGAAGAGGTGAACAGATTTTTAAATGATGCTTGCGATACAAAATATCTATTAACAAAGGTTAGCAAATATATTCTCCAAGGTTAAAATTTATTTAAAACTTATATTTTTTTTAGGTAGTATTAATCATGGGAATTATGGGTGCTTGTCGGGCGATTGAAATGTATTTGATGAAAACCGAAGACGTCAAAGACGTAGGAGCAGCGTTTTTAGTTTCGATACCCAAAACAAAAACCAAAGTTCCTCGAAAATTCATGGTTACGGATAAGTTCTATGTGATTTGTAAAAATTATATTCAAAAACGGTCCATGATTCCTAACTCAAATATATATTTTTTAAATTACCAGAATGGAAAATGTACTTCTCAGAGAGTGGGAATCAATAAGTTTACTACCATGGGGAGAGAAATAGCAATATTTTCAAATTTACCAAACCCCGAAAAGTATTCAGGCCACAGTTTCCGACGTTCATCTGCCACGTTTTTTATAGACGCCGGTGGAGATATTACAGCATTGAAAAGACACGGCGGTTGGAAAAGTACTGCGGTTGCTGAAAGCTACATCGACGAATCAATCAATAATAAAATGAACACTGCCGAAAAACTGATGAATTCGGTGAACAGTGTCTCACTGTCCAAACAGGCATTTGAAAATATTGAAAATAATTCGGGAAATAGTGACTCAGTGTCTAACCAGGTTTCTGAAAACATTCAAAACTCATCCAATTATTTTGATATTAAATCCTTGCCTTCCATCAAACTCGAAAGCTGTTCTGGTTTTAACATAAATATTTATACAAATAAGCAATGATGGTGTTCAATAAAAACAAGATAATTATTCTATTCAAGAAAATCTATATACATAAGTAATACCCTATGATGTTCAATAAAAACTTTCTGTTCTACACTCGCATTATTTAGTTGACTTTTATTTAATAAAGAAATCAAGGGTCGTGGACAAAGTATAGTATTCTACTCGCAATTTATGGCCAAAATTCACTTGGGTGACTTGCGCCCCTCGCCTGCGGCTCGTGACGCAAACGTCACCCATCGTGAATTATGGCTATCATAAATTGCTCGTTTAATAATATACTATATATTGATTTCCGTAAACATCAATAACTATGCGCTAATGTGATTAATACAATCACCTTATTAATATAGTAACGATGCTACCAAAATAATTATAGTAATGCTCAGTTTGATCAAATAGATCAAATTTGTGATTAAAATCGATCTATTCCGGTCAATACCAGCTGGTGATTCATATAAGGTTCGATATTTCTTTCTGTGTACCTGTGACGTCACACTGCATATGCTATACCTAACGTTTGAAACGCCGCGAGTCGAGAGCTGTGTATATTGTATCGTTTTGTGTAAGAAAAAAAAACGCTGGACTGTTGACTGTACCTACTGTTTCGTTATTTTATTGTGAAGGGAATGAGAAAAAAGTAGTAAATGACTACTATTTGATTCTTGACTGTCCTAACACATTCAAGAATACACCAGAAAAATATATATACATTAAAACAGTGAGCAGTGGAACAGTTAAATTAAAACCTTGAGTAGTACCGAGATTATTTGACTGTCTTAAAAATAAAGTAACAATGCATAGTTCAAAACCACGGTCACAGTTTTTACAAGTTAAGCTCAGAAAATAGATCCTCTGATGATGATAAAGTAGAGGAAGAAAATCAAATGGATATCACACAAATGGAACCTATATCTCGGGAAATAGGGGTTCAGGCTTGCATTAAGGCTTATGTACGTTCCAAAGCGATTCAATGCGGGGGCGAGGGGTTTTATATATGGAAAATGGCTGAAAAGAGAAAATGCACTAGCAACGACATCGTTCCAAAGAAATCGTGAATGGGAAAAGACGGAAAACCTATGAACGAAGAGTTTTCAATATCCACTAGCAGTCCTTCTACATTTTTCAGCTCGTCAGAATTAAGTACATATGTCAGATCCGAATAGCTCATTTTATCTAGAAACTAATAGGTCAGACGAAATAGAATATTTTATTTGATAGGAAAAAATCCATAGCCTTATTTGGTAGTTCCGAGTCATTCATTATTTGTTGTGAGCTTGTTAACTATAAAAATGTGAGCTGGACAAGCTTGATATCTTTTTAACATTAAAAAAGATCAAATTAAATTAACCTTATAGGATATTAGGAGACGATTTTGGTGTGGCACTTTCCAGAGCATGTAGCATTATACAAAAAACTATACCTTGAAAAATTGAATAGATGAGGCTTTTACTTGATGTAGATCCATAGTAAGTTATGAAATAGCGAAACGCGTCACTTTATGTTTAAATACAATGTAGATAGATTTAACAAAATAAAATTGTTTGATTTAATAAAAAAAACTATAGGTACCGTTATTAGCCAGTTACCTTTACCCATTTGTCCAAGTTAAGAAAAGACTTCCTACTCCCTCCAGACGTAGATATGAAAATGAACAATGTATTATAGATTGTTTTGAAATCTCTATTCAGAAACCAAGTGTAAATTCTTTGTTTCTATTAATGTAGTCCCTCACCATAAAGATATCGACTTCAGGTGAATTTGCAGAATCTGCTTCAATAAATCCAGTATCTACTAAGTACATCTTAAATAGCAAAAATCACTAACACTTTTAAAATTTAAAAAGATTGCAGCTGTAACCACCTTATGTGAAACGCAGCGGTGTATAGAGCACAATATGCAATGTGACGTCACAGTCGGTTCTGTCGCTTTTTAAGGGAGCTCCATTTTCAACCTCTAATATCTAAGTAGTGGGGAAAGTTCAAGAGCTGAAAATTTCACTAGTTATTTTGATGATTCAGTTTGACAAAATAACGTAAGAAAAACCGAGAAAATATTTCATTGATAACAAGCCCATTCAATTTATTCACATGGCTCTCTTTGCTTGCTTCATAGTTTTCGCTCATTTTTAATTTGTTTGTATATTTTTTCTTGTATTTAAAATAATTTGTTTTGTAGTAGTTTTTAATTAAGAGTGAATGACAGGCCTGTGTATTATACATGAGTGTTTTATGCTATAGGAGTAAAGTCAAAGTCACTTAGAAGTCGGTTTCAATCACCAATTCACGGTATTTTTTTGACACAATACAAACAAGCTGTGTGTTAAACGATTTTATATCTCGATTTAAATTTTATTTTCAGTAGTAATAACCCAAGGGCATTGATAATTGTTCGAAAAAATTTTATGACAGATGTCGAAAGCTTGTTGCTTGGAAACAGACCGACGCCGTAGGCGGAGGTCTGTTGCCTATAAGCAACAAGCTTGAGAAAGCTGTCATAAAATTTTTGAGCATTTATCAATGTCCGAGGGTTATTCGGATAGAAAATTTTTTGCTTATTATAGAAAAAGAACAGATCTTAAACAATTTATCTAAAGGTGCAATTAACAAAGGAACAATTAGAAAAGTTAAATGTGACATTTCGAAATATTAAATATTTGAAACTTCAAAGAAGTCGAAATAAATCAATATGCATCCATAGCAACGTGTGAAAACAGCCCCAAGGTCTGTTTTCAGTGTAATGTTGACATGATTGGGTGAAATTGTTCATATGATCAAAAATGAGGAAATTTGATTAGTTCTAGGAACTGTCAAAAAATTTTCAACGGAACCATTTTGGTTACCCGTATTGAATATTCGTCATATAAAGTAATTAGTCATCTCATTTAGCTTGAATTGCTTCCGTTTTGAGAAATTGAGGTTTAAGAGCGCATCAAACCATAACTAGCAGATGTTGGGGTTTTTACGGAAAACCGATAATTTCCTAAAGAGCCAAACGTTGTTTTATACAAGGTGAATCACGATTGAAAGTCCAGCGAATAAAAGGAGGTTTAAAAATTCATTTGACAGACGTACGTAGTTATAATTTCAAATATTTAAAGACAATTTTCGAATACTGTGGGATCTAGCACTTGAGTGCTTATTGGAACTTTAGTTCTTTACGCCAGGTTATGTTTGAGCGACCAGGGGTCGCGACGCAAAAGATCTGACCGTTACGCGTTACGTTACGCTACGTTATGTTACGTTGCTTCGTTATGAGCCTTGCTTGCGTACTTGTGCCTCCTTAGTCTCTCTCTCGTTTACGAAGCAGCGATTCATAATAATATGCTCCTGCCGGGATTCGAACCCGGGCCACCCGCGTGCAATGCGAGCATTCTACCGATGCTATATTTAAATTCTATGCAAAGCTGGTATTCGCAGTGCCGGTGATCTACTTGAATTTGTTCGGATCAATTTTTACTATTATTTCCATAATTTTTTTTGCTCGATTAAGGGGTCTAGTACATTTACTTTTCGAAATACAGGGTGTTGAAATTTTGAAAACTTGAATGTTTTAATTCGATAACTTTAAAATGGATGGATAAATTGATTTGACATTTGGCAGGTTATTTTTAAATGTAAAAGGGCATATTTTGAAAGAAATTGTAGTTTGTGCAACTAGTGTGGATATGATGGCCATATCGCACGAGGACGAAGTTTTCAAGTGCGATATGGACAATCCACACGAGTCGAGCAGCATATTTTTTCTACGACCCACTTAAGAAAAAAAAAGAAAATAAAAATTTCTATAAACTGTAATATACCTAACTTCAAATTAAACATTTTACAATTCAATTTTATGTTTCCACTAATTTTGTGGTAAACGTACAGTTCTTGAATGTCCAATTTGTATAATGCTACGGTTTCATTTTTTAAATATACGATACTGTTATAAGTAGATGTTGCCAGTCGGACTCCCTCATGAAGGGTACCGTACCATTATCTATAATAATGAATATTCTGCTAAATATTTCAAACGTCTACCTGTTGTCGTTATTAATATCAAGCAGAATAATTATTTAAAAATAAAAGTAACAATTAAAAAAAACTTTTTCACGGGAATCGAACCCGGGTCTACGGCGTGAGAGTCTGGATCGCTTACTACTCGACCACTGAGAAATATGAAAATTGTTTATCTATAACGTCAGATGTACCTATTACATAATTTTATAATATCTGAGGTCCCCTTAAATACCCATTTTATTCTGTTTTAAGTATTTGTTGGTAATTTGTACGGATTATTTCTTTTAAGTTTATCTTTGTAAATGAATATTCTTGATCCAGTGCGATTCTATGAGAAACTTTTTTTGACAAGTTATTTTGACGTTTCTTTTAAATTGAAAAAAAGATGAATAACGGATACTAAACTCGAATGCTGATTGGTGGATTTCATATACGTTCTAGGATGTATATGAAATCATATCCGTTTAGTTAACTGATGGCCTACATTTCCATTTTGTAAACTGTGCAAAATAGTAGTTTGTGCAACTAGTGTGGATATGGACAATCCACACGATTCGAACATTATATTTTTTCTACGATCATTCAAGAAAAAATCTAGAAAATAAACATTTGAATATACTTGAAATTAAAAATGTTCAACAATGTTATTCATAATCGTACCAATTCAATTTTATGTCTTCACTAATTTTTCGTGATAAACGTACAGTTCTTAAATGTACAATTTGTACAATGCTACGGTTTCCCTTTTTAAATATACGATGCTGTTATAAGTAGATGTTGTCAGTCGGACTCCCTCATGAAGGGTACCGTACCATTATCTATAATAATGAATATTCTGCTAAATATTTCAAACGTCTACCTGTTGTCGTTATTAATATCAAGCAGAATAATTATTCAAAAATAAAATTAACAGTAAAAAAAAATTTCCTCACGGGAAATCGAACCCGGGTCTACCGCGTGAGAGTCTGGTATGCTTACTACTCATCCACCAAAGAATATGAAAATCGTTTATCTATAACGTCAAATGTATTACATAATTTTTTCTTAAAAGGAACTAAAGTTCCTACCGTGTGTCCCGCGACACGTTATACCTTTTTTTCAATACGGTGGTTACGTAAGTGTATTTGGTTAGAATTGGGTTTCATACCATAGTCACTATCATTCCAAAACAAACTAAATAGAGAGGGAATCATTAAAAAAACCACCTCCACACTTCTTAGAAATCAGACAACCAGTGACATGCCACAAGACGGTATGATGAAAGGAGAAGATCAAAGAAATTCGTTACGGAATTAAGCAACAAGAAGGAATGGGATCCAAATACCATTACCAGACTTGGAAAGAATGCCATTCAATACAGACGGCTCAAAAGCAATAGAAGGAGCTGGGATTAGTAGTGTTTGGGTCAGGAGACAAACACTCTGAAAGCTTGGGAAAAACCCCAAGTATCTTTCAAGCAGAAATCCATGCCATAGGAAAGTGCGCCCACTTCAATATTGATAAAGGATAAAGAAGACAAAGGATTATCATAATGTCGGATAGTCAAGCAGCCATTAAAGCACTGAGCTATTGTGTAATCAGTTCCAAAATGGTGTGGGAATGCCTAGACAAACTCAATGAACTAGGCGAGAACAATATAGTCACCTTACTATGGATTCCAGGACACACAGGAATAGGAGGAAATGAAATAGCAGATGAACTAGCAAATAGGGTTACTGAAATACCTTTCTCTGGGGGCTTGAACCCTTTTGCGGAGTCAGCCCCAATGTAATGGATAAAGCCGAGAAAAAGAGCAGATCTGATCATTGGGAAAATCTAATAGGGCTTATACAATCAAATATTCTTCTGGGTGACTAGAACCTGTTGAGATCAAATGAATGCATAAATTAAAGTAAAACTGCACTAAAAGTTTTAAGAGCTATCTTAACGGGACATTATCGCCTGAATGTGCACCTGAAAAAGCTCAAAGTAGTGGAGGAAGAAGAAGAATGTAAATTTTGTGGCATGGAAGAAGAAACCTCCATCCACATACTTTCCAACTGCACAGTATTTCAGATTTCTAGAGCACAGCACCTGGGAGTTTACTGGATAGAAGAGGAACATTCACCTAAGTTGAAGCTTGCAGATATCCTAAAATTCCTCCGGGGAATAGGACTAAAGGAGCCACTTGTTTCTGAGACTCTCCTCAGAAACTAATTAGAAGTAAGGAGGCACAAAAGCTATTTTGGGTCTCAGTGAACGTCACACCAAATAAATAAATACAATACAAATACAATAATTCGAAAAACTGTGAAAAGGGTCACAACAAATCCATAATCCTTCGAAATTGTTCTTGGTTCACAGATAACACTCTTGGTTCTGGTTGGATTTTTATTTTATTTCATTTATCTAGAACAGGAGAAAGTAGAAAAAGTATATTTACCTACATATATTAGTTTAAACTACAAAGTCGTAGAGAAATAGCTTGAAAGAAATTTGTTTATTAAAAGATAATTGTCAAACTTAACAATATATATTTTATCGTTAATATATCGTTAATATATCGTTAATATATCGTTAACCATATTCATATTGAACATTAAGTAAATATTGTTGAATAACTCACCCGTTACTTTTGGTTGCGCCAGTAGATATATTTATATTCACTGTAGTCATTGGAAAAGGGATTATTTTTTCCAAGGAAATGGAGTTTCTAAGGAAAGCAACAAAAGCTTTGGAGTTTCAACGAGAATGTAAGTTAATATGTATGTATCCATTGGGACTGCTTGTCAGTGGGGCGAATAAGACTTTTTCTATGAAATAAGTGACTGGCTGCACCTCAGAGACCACAAAGGTCGTGTTTTCAGATTTGGTCAAACTTCAGATATCTAAGGTGGAGTATTTTCCCAAGTTTTTAACGAAATCTTCAGGGAATGATAAACACCATTAAATGGTTATCGGTACATAAGCATTACGGTTTTCATTTTACTGTTTTATTTAACAAAATAATATATTATTACATATTTATTTATTCACGGACAAGCCCAATTCACATAAAATATACCTACAGCGTTGAATATTATTATCAGGTAATAAATTTAGGCACCTATAAAATAGTAGGAGCAAAAATTTAAGCTGAAGTGAATATTACAAAGTGAAAAAAATTAGAAGAGGGATACCACTACACATCAACAATAAAAAAAATTGAAATATCAATGCTCCAGCAGATGTTTTTTATACTTGAAATTTGACACATTTAGAATTGAAATGTTCATTTCATTATTTTCTCACTTATTTTTTCCCCTTGTTTTTCCATTGCATCTAACGATTCCTATCTCAAGTCTTTCTCCACTTCCTTCAGCCACTTAGATCTGGATCTTCCTCGCCTTCTTCTACCTCCTGTTTCCCACTGTAGCATTGAGCAAGCGTTTGCGCGCTCTCCTTCTCTCCATGTATGTATTTCGGGGTGACATTCACTAAGACCTGGAATAATTATTGTGCCCCCTTACTTCTACTTAGTTTCTGAGGAGAGTCTCAGGGGCTAGTAGTTCCATTAGTCCTATTTCCCGGAGGAATTTTAGGATGTCTTCAGCTCAAGAAAATGTTCCTCTTCTATCCAGTAATCTGCCAGGTGCTGTGCTCTAGGATTCTGAAGTGCTGTGCAGTTGGAAAGTGTGTAGATGGAGGTTTCTTCTTCCATGACACAAAATCTGCATTCTTCTTCCTCCACTATTTTGAGCTTTTTCAGGTGCCCATTCAGGCGACAATGTCCCGTTAGGATTCCTGTTAAGACTCTTAGCGCCGTTTTACTTTGACTTATGCATTCATTTGATCTCAACATGTTGTGTTGTGGTTCAGATCTTCTCTTTTCCTCGGCTTTACCCATTTCTTCCAATATTACATTGGTGCTGATTCCGCAAAAGGGTTCAGGACCCCAGAAAGGTATTTCGGTCCCCCACTTTGCTAGTTCATCTGCTATTTCATTTCCTTCTCTTCATACATGTCCAAGCCATTTTATTCTTTTTGTCTCTTTATTCTCTTTACTATATTTTCCTTGTTCATTTATCTCAGTATTTCATGATTCATACATTGCCTGTATTCATTGTCGTCAGTTTTTATTGGCCCTAGAATTGTTCTCATTATTTTCCTTTCCACTATCCTCAACTCGTCTTCATCTCTTTTTGTCATTGTCATCGTTTCCGCCCCATACATTATCACAGGTTTCATTATTGTGTTGTAAATGTTAAATTTATTGTATCTTGTTAATAGTTTGCTTTTTAGTAGTTTCTTATTGGCATAGAATACCCTATTAGCAGCTATTATTTTTTCGTCTATTTCTGATCCTTGTTCTCCATTACTGCTGATCGTAGATAACTACCAAATATTTGAATTTTTCCACTTCCACTCAAATTCATATTCCTCTATTTTTATCATTTTGTTTTCGCACTGTTTGTAGTTAGGGAGGCGAGGTCGCTAAATGGCGACATTCTCGAGCGCCGTCGAGACCTATCAAAATCGAAAGGTAAAGTAATATCGAAAAGAGAAGCTCGTATGGTAAAAACGATTTTAGCGGTAGGTATGGCGTGTACGGTTTTTCAAAAATGTTGAAAAATATAGTTACTTGGGCATTCTCGAGCGCGTCGGATATTCATACCACGTATGCCCCAAGTGCTTCTGATAACAACAACGGTTTGTGTGGTGGGGGGCATATGAAGTAGTCAAAAATCTAGAAAAAAAATTAACTCGAGCGCGTCAGATTTTCGGAAAGGGTGTTAAGTAGGCCCAAAGGAAGCTCCCTTTAAAAAAACTGACGATTTCAGCGTGCCGATAAGTTACGACAAATACGCATTGACTGGCATTGAAGTACCTTCCTAATGACTTATAAAAAAATGTTTTACATTTGACTACCCCTGACTTTTTATTTTCAAATGGCACCCCCTGTATATTGTCATTGAAAATTGCGTGTCGTTCTATATGGAATATAACGATAGCACATACTTGGTATTTTTTTCAATTAATAATAACAAAAGTATCATTATTTCATGAAGTATGAATTTCAACTAAAATACCTCTGATGCAATTCAAAAAAGGAACACAGCAAGTGTTCAAAATTATTTTCTGCAGAATCCATGCAAGCTGCAAAACGTGATAAAAGCTTCCTTGTGCAGTCTGAATCATAGCTAGTTTAACGCTAAGACATGCTTCACGAATGCGTTCTTTAAGATCATCTAAATCATAAAATATTTCAACCTAGAATTGTAATCTTGCATCAGTGCTGAACATAAGAGAATATTTGGCAAACTCTTGTTGACGCAAGGTTTGCGTAATACTATCAGTAACGATTCATATTTTTTAATAAACAGCTGCATTTTGTGTTATTTTGGTAAAGTCAATTTATTTTTAAAAAAGATAAAATTCTTCCTCAATTTGATTTTTGAAATTGCCGCTTATATTTATAGTTCCTGCGGCCAAACTTCAGATGGCGTTTAAAATAGTAGTCACTGCTGACAACGTAAGAGTTACAATTATGGGTTGAAGTATTTTATGATTTAAAGTATCTTAAAGAACGCATTCGTGAAGCATCTCGGAGTGTTACACCAGCTATGATTCAGACGGGGCCATCACAAGAAAACTTTTAACACGTTTTGCAGCTTGCAAAGATTCTGCAAGAAATAATCTTGAGCACTTGCTGTAATTTTTGGCTCGTTTTTTGAATTGCATCAGAGGGAGTGCCATTTGAAAATAAAAAGGCAGGGGTAGCTACCACAGGGCTGTCAAATGAAAAACATTTTTTTACAAGTCATTAGGAAGGTACTTTAATGCCAGTCGATGCAGTTTTTTTATTTATTAATAATCTTGTCAAATAAGCGAGATATTGCCTGTATACGATAACTTGGGACACCCGGTAGACATTTTAAGAATATGAAATATGAAAATAAGAATCATCATTCCGTTTTACCTTATTATTCAAAGGTATCATTTTTATTATATTCTTCATCGCTGTCCTCAAAAACTCACGCTATTCAAGTTTAATTAAAATACAACGCAAATTACACGTTTTGCTTTTTAGGGCTTCCCTTTTTTCCCTTTTATTAGGGCCATATTTAGCAACAGAATATCGATTGAGTGATTCTTTTAGTTGATTATTTTGGTTATAGTCAAACCTTAAAAATATGACAAGAAATTTTGTGTAGTCTTCTTTTTCATTGTTTAGGTCTACTTATACTGTGTTATATAGGTATCAGAATTCAAAAACTTTATTGTTCTTGATAACGGTAGCTGGAACGCTACCGAAACGTTGATTTAAAAAATATTTCTAGTATTTTATTTAGATTGCTCATGCCATATTTTTTTCCCATTAAGGGTAGAACTAAATTTTATCAGAACTTAACTAGACTTTCTTACGCGGAACTTCCATTATTCGAAATAAAAAATGCCCATACGAGTGAAATGTTTATCAAATCAATCACTTTTTACACTAACAAACAAAGAAAGCGTTTTATTGAGGCTCAAAACGACATTTCCGTAAGTAATTAACATGCAAATCCTAAGGGTTTTACAATATAAATTGCCACATTACTAATTAGGACTGAAATAATTTCTCACAAAGGCTTTTGATGATTAGTGCTTCATTAATTTGAGATTATTTTGCACGTTTTACTTTTTTTCGATATTTAAGCTTAAAATTAGCTTAAGACGGAAGTTAAAATGAAGTATTCTCTATTTTTCTTAAATTTCACTTTACTTTATTATTACTTTTCCCAAGCTTGAATTCTTTTTGTTTGTTAAGATGTAAGAAATCTGATTTCTCTTGATGGGAAAATACACTTAATACGTTACGTAAACAGTGAAGTTTGTGAACAAATTTTTTATAATAAACGTAACTCACTGGAAAAAGATTCTACTGAAGAATAGAAATAGTAGGTATATCTCACATCAAGGTGGTGAAAACTATTATTATTGACTGAGCACCAAAATTATTTCGCGAGGGGCTCTGTCCTAAGCGGAATAAGGTGCGGGGCTTATAAATGTGTATATACAATGTTTTCCACTACTAGCCAAATTCAAGACAAAAATTAAAAATAATTCACAAACGCACCACGAGAAGCGTTAACCAGTTATCTGACTGACAAGTACACTGTCTGTTCCGCTCCATAGATTATGAACGTACTCCTTATGTCATTAGTCATTTTTGGTTGAGCGCGAATTTCAAACTAGTGGCTTTTTGATTAAAATAATTTTATCTCTATAGGTAATTTCAAGTAGGAAATATTTTAAAAACCATCTCCTGGGTATACAAAATTATGTTGCACAAGCTTTTTTGTACTACTATCCCTGAATTCTCAAAATATTTGAATTTGTCCATTATTGACTTCGGTTAATAATAGAAAAAAATATTAACAACTAAAAGAGAAATTCAACTTCCCAGTTGGTTAGAAGGAGCAATAATTGTCAACTTCATAGCTAGTTGTGGAAAGAAAAATTTTTTTGTTATTTTCAGACATGGAACCACAATTTATTTTCATATTTTTATTCTAAGCATCCCAGGTCTTGAAATTGGCTTTGCAAGAAGAAGAGCTTGAAAGCATTCCTCTACACATACTACAATGGACTTATGGACCTTGGAAATCAAAAGAAACTGTCACCTGCATAATTTGATCAGGTCTCGAAAGGTGTCTGAGTCTAATAATGAGTCTAATAATGAGCCTAATAATGAAAAGACAGTAATTTATTATTAAAAACGACTTTATTGTTTTTCGAAGTATTCTCCATGATGATCAATACACTTTTGCATGCGCTCAAACCAATTTTCGTAACACTATTTCCATTCCGATTGAGGTACCTCCAAAACATGGTTTTTGAATGCATCAACAGCTTCTTCAGGCGCCGAAAAAACGTTGGCCACGTAATTTATTCTTGATAGGCAGAAATAAAAAGAAGTCATTTGGTGCCAAATCAGGTCTGTACCGAGGGACCCATCAATTCGACGTTTTGGCCAGTCAAATAGGTGGTTGTTTTGGCCGATGTGTGAGAACTGGCATTGTCATGATGAAGAATGATCCTTCGTTGCCGGTTGTTTTTTCGTATTTCACGAAGCACTTCTGGCAAACAAATGGTTGTGTACCATTCACAATTCACCGTTCTACGTTGCTCTAATGGCACGATTGCCAAATGTCCAGTTATTCCGAAGAAACAGACGATCATTTGCTTCGAGGAGCTTCGCACACGAACCACTTTTGTCGGATTGGGCTCGTTTTGGAAGACCCATACAGTGGATTGCTGTTTTGTTTCGGGTTCATATGCAAAGATTCAAGATTCGTCACCTGTGTAGATGTTAAACACAGCTTTTGATGCACCGCGATTGTATTTATTGAGCATATAAGCCACGTCGAATGGTGTAAAAAATCATCGCACGAAAATGTTCCATTTTTTCGCTGAGACAAAATTTTCAAGTCGCTGTAGATAACACAAGTTATACTTAAATGACAAAACGTTCTGAATAAGGTTATGGCACAGATTATAAAGAGAACAGATACGAAAGCTTGACAGAGAACAGTAAAAAGAGAGAGAGAGATGGGTGGACATACACATTTAAATGCCCATCGTCTAATGTCGTCTCCGTTCGGGCTGCTTCGCGAAATTTTACAAAAGGGTTGTCAATTTGCATAATATTTCATTCAATTTACGATCATAGGTCAAATATTTTATAAGCATTTTTTTAAGTGTGATAGTTATACAGATACAAATATTCGATGATTACTTGTTTTAAATCAATTTTATTAGCATTAAAAGGATTATACAATTAAAAAGATTATTATGTATAAAAATCATACCATAAATATATACTTTTTTCACAAACCACATCCTTGGCAACCATGCACAATAACGGTGACGGCTAACCTAACCTAACATCATCAAAATGTCAAAACATGCTCAAAATCACTTGTAATCTGTGCTCAAAATTCATAACGCCATTTTTGTTTGCTTCATTGTTTGAAAGTGTTCAATCGGCGATATTGATAGTGTTATTTGACTAATCGATTGTGCGTTGTGGTAATATTAACTATAAAAATATACCTAGTGGTATAAATTATTATTCTTATAAAATGAATAAACATTACGGCGGAGAGTATTGTTCAAACAGAGACTGTCCAAATAAATTTTATTCGGAAAGAAATATAAAGCTCTTACGATTTCCAAGGGATGTATATAATTTAATATCCCGGCCTATGATAAAAGAAATTTTGAAGTTTTTGATATTAACTTTGGTGCTACAAATTATTATCAAAATTCTCCCTCGCATAGGTGTATATTCTATTCCCTTTGATAATAAATAAATTAAGAATTATTATTTGTACTTTAAAATTTGGTTGATTTTTGTAATTATTTGTGTTTCCTAAAAATGTATTTTTATTAATTAATCTTCCAAGAGTAATGACTATTTATAACAAATCATAAGAATGTACAAAGGTATTAAATGAATACATAAATATATATTCGATTATGATTATTGTTTTAATTCATGGCGCAGTTTTGAAGATTTAGTGGCAACTTACAAAAAACTAGATCCGGTACTAGAAATTGTCCCCGAGTCAACATTGCAATTTGGTAAGACATTCAGAAAATATTTTAAACTGGCAACATCGCGGCCATTCCGAGCTAAAGGTCCAAGGTCATTGACGACGGAGCTGAAAATCGTTTGATGTTTTACCGGGATTCGTATGTTCTCTTTATAATCTGTGGTTATGGTTAAAAAGATCAAACTTTCAATTGGAAACATCAGATGGCGCCTGTAAACACTTGGTAAGCCAAGGCTCAAAATATAAATAGCAGCCCGCTAACACGCAGCAATTCCAGATATCCAAATACATATTCGCTGATAATAATTTCATAGATCTAACTGAAATAGAAGCAAATTTCCAGTCGAACGTTCCGTCCCGCTTTTTGTAGTCCAAAGATTGGAAGGATATTCTAATTGGATTAAATTGTTTACATACAAAACGTTTCAAGGGATATCGGAGGCAGTGGTATGAAATTTATTTCGGTCGTTTATCTCAACCCATTATCTTTCACGTGTCGCACATTAGGACCGAAAAGACAAAATAATTACTGGGAAATCAGAGTAGCTCAAATGACCTGCTCTAATCGTCTGTACAAGATTTCCAAATTAGTGCGGGATCTCCGGAAGATAAATCATTCACAGGCGTATCAATTTTTATTTGCAAACAGTTACAATTTTATTTAAAATATTATGATGTGAAGCATGGTGTTATAGAGAAGAAGGTGTGTTACCGCGCACGACCAATCAAAAAAAACTTCCAAAACGCCGCCATATTGAAAAATGAATGAAACGCTTGACAAATAACTGAATTTGGAACGAAGACAAGAGACAAAATCCTCATTTAACAATAAAGACACTCACTTAATGTTCCAATGTTCAGAGCTCACAATTTATTACAAATTTGAACTATTACAACAAGTAAGATTTGGTTGTGTAGGTTATAGTTATGACAGTCATTCAAAAAATTAAACATACGATTGGCAATATAGCGGCGTTTTGGAAGGTGCGCAGTACATGACGAAAATTCGTCTTCAGTGGTAGCACACCTTCTTCTCTATTACACCATGATGTGAAGAACAAATTTATTGACGTTGACAGAGTATAATCAACCTTGACACCTTTTCAACAAAATAGACTTTTCATATCCCAACTTAAAATTAATATACAACGACCACCAAATCCCAAAGAGAGTTACCAAAACGTCAAAAAAATTGACAAAGCTGCCAATTTTTCCCCTGATCCCTTCAATTCACCCAGTAGAAGCGCGAGAGAGACATCCTTCATTTGCATTCATTTGACGTTCGATAGAATGACATTATCTATTCTCGATAGAACCCCGCCTCGTTTCTCTTGGTTTTCAAGAATTGTGTCCCAGGCAGGGTAGGGGATCTCTGAAGGCGCGAGGGTGCTGCCAAATAGGGAGTCTAACCTGACAACAACTGCCTGACGTGTATTGTGAGTTTGTCCAGTTTTTGTTTTTAAAAACTATTTGCTTATTTGTGTGTGTGTTGAGTATTCGTAGTTGGTTTTTATTGTTTATAGTGGGACTTGTATGTATTGTGAAAGACTGTAATGTGAGGTGTATCCGGTGCTCTATCTTCATAAAAAAACATGTTTGATTAAAATGAAGGGTGACAGACGTATAGTCAAAGGCACTCTTATCGTGCGGGTTATACGATTCTGTGATACGATTCAACAAAGACATACTCACCGTTTTCGTTTTCTTCTAATGCGTTTAATCATAACTTCCAAATAAAGTTCGTAAGATAAATAAGACAGACATGCAATTTTGACGAGAAAAAGAAGGATATGTATTTAGATTTCAGCGATTCTAAAAAGTCTTTCACCAGCGAAGTTTTTATTTAAATGTCAGTTTGACAATTCAAAGTGACAATATATGATGTAGCTATCTTGGTACGTATATGTAGCTATCTTCATGTTAGTTAAAATAATCTTCTTCTTCTTCTCTCCGGGTGTATTTGTTATCTCACATTTTGGTA
Organism: Galerucella pusilla; assembly: GCA_910591695.1. Taxonomy (NCBI): domain Eukaryota; kingdom Metazoa; phylum Arthropoda; class Insecta; order Coleoptera; family Chrysomelidae; genus Galerucella; species Galerucella pusilla. The sequence continues at coordinate 62,659 of CAJUYI010000675.1, read as the reverse complement.
ACCTCTGTGTTTTTTGATTTGATACATATGGTTAGTGACCTTTGAACCCGCACGATAGGAGTGAGTTTGACTATAGTTATTCTTCCATACAGCTTTGAACTTCCCAGCATTGTTGTTGAATTCCTAACATTTATTTTTCTCAATGTTTGTCAATAGGGAAAATATGTAAAAAAACGTTCCATTTTTTGTATACTTTTTTCATTTAAAAAATATATAAACTTGATGATTATATCTTTATTTTTCTCACTTCAGGCATTGTATAGTCCATGTTTTGAAATTTCATTTAATTTTACTTGACTATTTGATTGTTATTATTGTAATATCAAACTAATGTTGAGTAACTTCAGATGAAATATTAAAAAATGGACCATAAATGTCATTTTGCAATAAAAGTAAAATTACAGTAATTTTGAATATGCCGCCAAAAACTGTAAAATTACAGAAATCTTCTTTTTCGGCTGTTAGCGAAGTTCACAACCATCTGATTTGTGTTAGAGGTACTGACGGGACTCTCAAGGTGGCGCCACTCGTACAAGTAGAGGGCGCCACGGGTCAGTTTCCCATTTATAAGTATTTTTTTATCTATGGTCCCAAATGTCTTGATAGACAAAACTGCGCAACTGACTTTGAAGTATAATTCAATATCCGTCGGGGCCTATATAGCCCGGGAAGTAGTTGCAGCTTCTTAGTTGAACGGTCACTCTATTTTAAACATATTTTCCAAAAATTATAAAGCGTCAGAATAAATTATTGTTCTGCGAATAAACGTTTGTTACGTTTAAATTTTCCTATTTAACTTAGTCTCGACATATTAATTTCAATTAGATTTGTATTATTACACCTAATAGTTGGATATACTCCACTAGACGCGACTATTTTCTCATGTCTTCGTTTTCGTATGAAGGGCGCATTGCATTCTTGTGGAAATTGCGGATCTCCTTTGAGACTCGAATATACAGTGAGGGAAAGCAGAGTCCGTGGACTGTCGAGAGCCTCATCAAGGAATTTGAGAGATAATTGCACATTTAGAGGATTAAATTAGATGATAAACATTTGGTCTTGTAACACTAATGAAGGAGTTTCTCTGTGATTGCATTATTGTTGTGTTTAATATATGAAGATTTATGTTTTGCCGGTTATAACATTGTGATATTTCTGTAACGCTGCAATAATATATTATACAGATTTAAGGCATTTTAAACCCCAATCTGCGGAAAAATTCCTAGTGAGCTGGATTTTTGTATACACCTTCATTACAGTGTTGTAATGAAGATGTGAAAAATCGACATCGATATCGTGCCGGCTAAAAAAGTTTTGAAGGTCAAAAGGTCACGAAAATCAGTTTTTCGCAAATATCTCGCGACCTATTGCTCGGAGTACAATAGCATTAATAATGAAAAATGTTCCTAGTAAAATTATCTACAAAAAATGTCTCCTGCATTTTTCTGTAAAATCAACCGTTTTTGGAGTAGAGCGCTGCGAAAGCGACTAGAATGCACTCACATACGCTATTGTATACCGTACACCAAGGTGTTGCGAGACCTGCCCCTTTATGCCTGCTACTGCCTGTCGGATTGTGTTTAGTTCAGTTAAAAATTATTTCTTGAGCGTTAAACACGTTATTTTAGTTATTTTCTGCTATTAAACAGTTTTTATCATGAGTGATACATGTTTTATATGCTATGAATTATTATAGGATGGTGATGTTGTAGAGGTTAGGCGTGGTCTACAAACATTGAAAAATGCTTTTGTTGCTAGCTATCGGAGTTGAAAAATAATATACTATTGCCAATAACGACTTTATTACCACCAGCACCCGATGATAATAATAATAATAATAAATTCTTTATTGTTCACCATATAACAAGAAAACAGCTCAGTAATACACTTTATCGGAAAAAGATGGCAAACAAAAGGTTAGGTGATAGGTCTATTGACCAATTCTTCCCCACCAACCTTCGAAGAAAACTAAAACACAATTGCACGAAAGGTTGTGGTGGCAAATGTGGATGTAACAAAATTGGGTTGATATGTCAAAAGTTTGTGGACATTGCCGTGGACAGTCATGCTTAAACGCAGAGTCAACAAATGATGAGAATAATGAAGATGTAGATGTCAATATAGAAATGAGTCCACTCGAAGTTTTGTGAGCAGCTATTACAGATAGAGCTACTGAAGATATCGACAATAAATAAAAAAAATTTATATACCAAAGTTAACTTTTTTTGTATTTTCCACAGTTCCAATGAAAAACTATTTATTCTTGGATAAGAAAACCTTTTATTGAATATCATAAACTAGGCCTACGGGGGAAACCATGTAAAAAAACGCGCCTTGCATTCAACCTCATAGGTAGCTTTCACAGCGCTCCACTTCAAAAACGGTTGATTATACAGAAAAATGCAAAAGACATTTTTTGTAGATAATTTGACTAAGAACAATTTTAATGATGGCTGCTATTGACCTCCGAGCTATAGGAAGCGATAGGTATATTTGTGACATTTTCGTGACCTTTTGACCTTCATAACTTTCTTAGCCAGCACGATGTCGATGTCGATTTTTCACATCTTCATTACAACACCGTAATAAAGGTGTATACAAAAATCCAACTCATTAGTAATTTTTCCGCAGATAACACATTAAATGTCTGGACTAAGAGAGGTGGAAAAAACTATGCAATACTATCACGTTTTGTGAAATGTTTTATTCCAAAATTGATATAATAGTATCTGTTATATTTTCCAAATCAAACTTTTGAGGTGAAAATGCAAAAATCATAAAATAATGAAAGGACTATTGAGTCTCATGTGTCATGGGCTACCACTCTATTATTTTTGGTCTCTGTTGAATATTAGTAACAGGATATTCAGGATAAGTTTTTTTCGATGCCAAAAAAGTGAATTGTTAATTAAAAAGCCCCGCCTAAATACTGGAAATTGAAAATTTATGCCAGACGTTTTTTCCTTCCATTTTTGGTTAAGGGCTTATAAAATGAAAAAAAAATTATCGAATTGCTTGAAACCTATTTTATATTAACCTTTACTGTCTTTGCTTACAAAAGAATAGAAATAACAATAAGGTCAGGATAAAGAAATGCTCAGAACAAACGGTGAAATTAAATACCGAATGATGCTAACTGAAATCAAATTGAAAAACCAATTTTTTAACAGACGTTATTGGATTCTTCCCAAATCATGTTGAAATCGTCGAATACTCGGAAAACAAACCTTCAAGATGGATAATTTAGATAAAGGGTGCACAGGAAATAAAAATAAAAATTTATCATGTTTTTTTTCGTTACAATTATTATGAGAGAGGTCGTTGCTTTTGATAATGAGTTTATTTTTACAAAGCATTTAATTATACATAGGAGGGTTTTAATAAATAGTCTAAGAGTCAACATTCAGCTTCATCATTTTCTGTCACGGTGCTCATCTCCATAATCCTCATTATTTAAACATAGCATCTATCAGTTAGGAAACAATTTTTTGGAACTTTAGTTCTTTACGTCAGGTTAGGTTTGAGCGACCGGGGGTCGCGACGCAAAAGATCTGACCGTTACGTTACGTTGCTTCGTTACAATATGTGCCTTACTTGCGTGCGTGTGCTCTCTCCTGAGTCTCTCTCTCGTTCACGAAGCAGCGATGCATATGCTTCGGCCGGGAATTGAACCCGGTCCGCCAGCGTGGAAGGCGAGCACCAGTGACCACCGATGTTACATTAAAATTCTATGCAAAGCTGGTATTCGCAGTGCTGGTGATCTACTTGAATTTGTTCGGATACATTTTTACTATTTCCATAACTTTTTTTGCGCGATTGATCTTTTTTGTTTATTTACAGCATCGGTTGTCAGGACGGTAGGTTGTGTTTTAACACGTCGGTAAGTGATTTACTTATCGTTCAAACGCCGAAAAGTAATAAACAATTTCACCGAAATGCAAAATATTATATTTTAAACTGATCGAGAAGTATAAATGTCTCTTTTGACATTTCGTTCATTTCGAAGAAATTTAAATTATTTTATTGGTAATTTATTTCAATACGATCGCGCAAAAAATGGTGTAAGCAACTCGACCGTTAAGGGTAATTACAACGTTTGCATGTAGATTCCTCTCGTAAAATTGGACAAAATGATATGAGGATTAAGGGGTCTAGCACATTCACTTTTCGAAATACAGGGTGTTGAAATTTTGAAAACTTGAATGTTTTAATTTGATAACTTTAAAATGGATGGATGAATTGATTTGACATTTGGCAGCTTGTTTTTAAATGCAAAAGGGCATATTTTGATAGAAATAGTAGTTTGTGCAACTAGTGTGGATATGATGGCCATATCGCACGAGGACGAAGTTTGTGCGTTTGTTCGTTCAAGTGCGATATGGACAATCCACACGAGTCGAACAGCATATTTTTTCCAAGACCCACTTAAGAAAAAATCTAGCAAATAAAAATGTCTATAAACTGTAATATAACTTCAAATAAAAAATTTAACAATTCAATTTTATGTTTCCACTAATTTTTTTGTGGTAAACGTACAGTTCTTGAATGTCTAGTTTGTATAATGCTACGGTTTTCCTTTTTAAATATACGATGCTGTTATAAGTAGATGTTGCTAGTCGGACTCTCTCATGAAGGGTACCGTACCATTATCTATAATAATGAATATTCTGCTAAATATTTCAAACGTCTACCTGTTGTCGTTATTAATATCAAGCAGAATAATTATTTAAAAATAAAATTATTAAAACTTCTTCACGGGGAATCGATCCGGGCCTACCGCATGAGAGTCTAGTTTGCTTACTACTCGACCACCAAGGAATATGCAAATTATTTATCTATCACGTCAGATGTATTACATAATTTTATAAAATCTGAGGTCCCCTCAAATATCCATTTTATTCTGTTTTAAGTATTTGTTGTTAATTTGTACGGATTATTTCATATATTTGGGCATTTTAGCAACTCGTGCGCAAAAGTATAACTTCACGCACTTGTATCATAAATAACTATTGTGCCAATCAACTTAATGATAAGATTTTTATTTTTATTAATAATTAATACTACTGTATATTTTTGTTAAATAAAGATTCATCCAGAGTAAAATGAATTCTTATATTAAAGTGTATTTATTTATTGATTCAAAAAATTTTTGCTTAAAAGGAACTAAAGTTCCTACCGTGTGTCCCGCGACACGTTCTACCTTTTTTGGTATGCAAATGGGTCAAAGAAGATAGAGGGCGTAGGAGCCGGTATAGTAGGGCTAAAGCAAGGAATAACCTTCCCAGTAAGCCTATCAAGGAATGTCACAATTTTACAGGCCGAAATGGCGGCGATTCACCACTGTGTGGAAGAAATTAAAAGGCAGAAGAGAACATATCTTACAATTGCCATCTTCACAGACAGCCAAGCAGCGCTAAAGGCACTCAACTCCGTAGAGGTCAATTCTAAGCTAGTATAGGAGTGTGTGCGGGCCCTAAGCACACTGGGTGAGCGTATCAATGTTACGGTAGCCTGGGTACCGGGGCACGAGGGTCATAAGGGCAAGAATTGAAACAAAGAAGTGGGTCGCCCACAAATCTTGGAAATGGTGGAGGAACTCACACCAGGACAGACGCAAGCGAAACAGTTCATAGTAGAACACTCGTCAAAATTTTCAGCAGATCCGATGGCTAGAGATAGGAAAACTGTCAAAGCTGTAGTGGGTCTGTTAACGGGGCATTGTAAGCTTAATAGGCATTTAAAGCTGATGGGATTGACAAACGAAGATATGAGCAGGTTTTGTCACCTAGAAGAAGAAACGGCAGAACACATTCTATGTCAGTGCGATAGCCTGGCGAAAGTGCGGTTTTTTGCATTAGGCGAAGAAAAGCCATTAGCAGAAAGCTATATAAAAGGTTCAGTCTCCACATTAATAGATTTCTTAGAAAGAGTCAGGCTGGAGAATGTAATCTAAAGTTTGAAGAATCACAATAGATCTGAAAAGGTCGCAGAGGAATAGGCCAAAAGCCACCTCTTAAAATCTATCTATCTAGGAATCAATTGTAATGTTAGAAATAGACCAATAGAAAGGGTTCAACATTCTCTAGACCTGTCTGCTAAAGATTTTTTTGTATGGGGATACATGAAATTTACTTACTCCGTTTACATATTCACATATTCCAGTTGAAGTTCTCCAGCTTCGCTCTATTGTGTACCGATGGTAAACTGAAACGGTCCACATCAATAAATATCTACATTATCCTTTGTATTTGACGCAAATTTGTTGGCGGTCGACAAAATATTTATAGACGGAAATATATGCGTCAGATACAACACAAGCTATCCACCGGTCTGTCGGTTTTTCTACCAACTCTACCAACTTCAAACATATTTGTGTGGAATGCTTGTTTTGATGCGGAAATGAGGTTAGAAATAGTTTTCTCTGATGTAGTAGTGTCACCGTACATGGTTAATATACGGTGATAGTGTGTATGGTACGGTGAAAGTAGATATTGCGGCAAACAGTAGCGTAACTATACCATCTGGGGCCTGTGGCAAATTCTTCTGATAGCAGTAAAAATCGTCACGTTGTACTCAGTTTAATTTTGCATATCATAATAACCTCTCTCACTACATCATTGGGTACTAGATTCAAATTATGAGCAGCAGCAGAACATATACGGCATTATTTGGCGTGTACATCTCTAAAAATGAATCAACATTTTTTTGTTTATGCTGTATTAAATGCTCAACGATTAACTTGAAATTGTATTATGGTCTTTAGTTGTCTCACTTTGGATTATGCAGCCCTGCCACCCTATTGCTACGCCACTGGCGGCAAATGTACACATTTTCCGGTAAATGTTCACATTTGCCTCCTCGTTTGGGTAATGTGCATTGAACTAACATTTACAATTACAAAGAAGGGAAATGTACATTGAACCTACAATGACCATGTCGCTTTGGTAAATGTGAGAAAAATGTGAAGAAAATATAATCATTACATTCTTCCTTCCTTAAAAGATATCCAATACTTTGTAATGAACATTAATATATTCAAGAAGGAGAAGAAAATATAATCATTGGATTCACTATTCTCCTTAGGATATCCAATACTTTCTAATGAACATTAAATTATTCAAGAAGGGGAAGGGAATATAATCATTAGAATTACCCTTCCTTTCCGTGATTAACTTGATATGCGCGTTACAAAGTATTGAATGCATTCACCCTTCCCATTTTTGGAAAATATCCAATACTTTGTAACACGCATATCATGTGATTCAAAAAGGGAAACGCTAATCCAATGATTATATTCCCTTCCCCTTCTTGAATAACCTAGTGTGCATTACAATACATTCGTCACTAATAGTGCGATCAACATTTCTTGTACGAAATCAAACTTTAAAAAACAATAAGAGAAAGTAATATATTTACTATAAATATTTTTTCACTGCAACGACATTTTAATAGTATATTATGCAATAAGCACAAAATGATGCCCATTTTGCACGAGGATGAAAATTGCAGCACGAGTCGAAGGCAAGTGCTGCAATTCATACAAATTTTGTTTATGATTGAAGATACGGTTACAAAATGAACATTTATCGAGGTTGTCGTAGAAAAATTTATTTGTATTCCAAATTTTCTTGAAGCATGATGGTAAGAGAATACATTTACCAAAACGTGAAGGCAAGAGTAGACATTTGCCGGGAAATGTACATAATATTATATTCAGGTCACATATATACCTAACTTTTCAAGAAATGTACACATTTTACGGTAGAAGTGTACATTTTCCAAGAGCGTACATTCAACATTAACCATAACATGTATATACTGTGTTATTTATGAGATGCGACAAAGGGATTCCTGTACAAAGAAGGCTATTGAATGTACTATGATAATAAAGGGTAAAGAAAAAATGGGGAAAATGTAGGAGACAGGGGTTTCTGATAGATACAGTTTGGATTTCAATATAAAAGGATTCAAAGGTGTATGCATTGGAATATATTATTCTAATCGATAATAGTAATTTAAATTTTTTATAGACATAAAAACGTCATGCGCTGCTGCAAAAGCATCTGGATTGTGCTCGAATTTTTTGCGAGCAGCTTTTCTGTTGTCACCCGTCAATCTCAGGCACATTTGACTGTGTAAATACCGAACACTTCAACTTTCCAGGCGGTTATTAATTTCACAATCACCAGCGAACTTGGGAAACTTCCATTTAAGGTATGGCTCTATATATATATAGTACGTCAGAAATGCCACACGATGAAATATCGTTTGTTGAAACGGAGGAAATTGGCGAATTTATCAAAATGTCTGTTATAGTTCATCCTATTGAACTTCTCGGTTAGATAGAGATACAGGGTGTTCTGATCGGAAATCCTTTTTATAACAGCAACGTCATCACAACTATAGAAGCAATAAATTGAATCAATATATTATATGAGTTTATTAATGGGAGATTAATAGTTGAGAAAATTCATTGGGCCAGGATAGAACTGGGAATTTCTGGTGGAAAAAAGGCAGTTCTGTGATTAATCGTTATCAATATATTACAATAATGAACCGTTTAAATGTATTACGAAAGTTAACCCTAATCTTTGACTCAAACAATTTGATTCGTTGATGCTTAGATTTCGCGCAAGCGTGACCTCTCAATTGGGAGAAATTACAGCATTCAAAATAGGATGCAGACGTTCTTTTCGTAGCGGAAATTCTTACTTCTTTTTCTAATGTCCCACTGACAGCTCTCGTTAGGTCTGTACTTTGTTGTTAACGGTAAATTATCATTCATGGAAAGTGAATGTTAATCTTATTGTTATATTTATTCAAATACTAGGAAAATATGCCAAGATACACGGAAAACAGCATTTTGAAAGTTCTTAAGTATCTTCAGTTAGAAAAAGAAGCTGGTAATTATTAATTTGATAGCCCTTTCGAATTTGGCTGAATACGATCCTGATTATTTTATTTATTATTATTTATTAAATTGAAGGTTAGGTACAGGGTGTTTCATTGGGAAAGGGCCTAACTTTAACTGTAGATGGGGATCACTTTAGTGCTTCCAAAAACCTATATTTAATGTTTCTTCTGCAGTTTATAACTGAGATACAGTGTTTTATAAATGTTTCCTATTTCTTTCGAACCTCATAACTTCCGAGTTACCCTGTATATTATTTTTAAATTTGGTACAACATCACCTGGAAACTCCATCAAAAGCATTTCCAAAAAGTTAATGCAGGTCCGGCTTAACAAAAAATTTCGTCTTTCCTAAAAAAAACACCCTGTATATAGATTTTTTTGAAATTGCGCTTTATAATTGGAAAAAGTATGAAAAATCGAATCTATATATTCCCTTTTTATTTTTCCGCAAACAATCTTACTACCAAAAATTTACCGTCAAATTAATAATTTATGCACTTTTTGGGGGTTAACAATGGTATCGGAGAGGTTTTTTTTATTTTTTAGCTTGAAATGAAATTTATTTATTGCATCTAAAGAACCATTCTAGAAATTCAATTGAGTTTGTATGTTTACGAGTACAGACCACTAAAAAATGTGATTACAGGGCCGTACTTAAGACATACTCATTCATTTATTTTTCCGCAGACAATCTTACTACCAAAAATTTACCGTCAAATTAATAATTTATGCAATTTTTGGGGGTTAACAATGGTATCGGAGAGGATTTATTTTTACTTTTTAGCTTGAAACGAAATTTATTTGATGCATCTAAAGAAGCATCCTAGAAATTCAATTGAGTTTGTATGTTTACGAGTACAGACCACTAAAAAATGTGATTACAGGGCAGGACTTAAGACATACTCATTCAAAATGTCTCGAATATTTCGAACACCCTGTTCCCTGTTAATGTTAATAACAACTAAACATATGTTTTTAAATTCTTGTTAAAAGTGTTATGTAATAATTGCTAATAAATGTTGACGTCAAATGTTTTATTCCAATTGAGTATAATCACTTTGCTGCCTAAGCAGAAAAGTACCCACTTTGCTGCCTAGGCAGAAAAAGTAATACTTTGCTGATTGATATGTGTCAGCAAAATTAATATTTGCTGCCAATCGGAGAAAAAATATATTTTCCTAAAAAACCGAATTATTTATGGTATTGTTTTTTGTTTATGGAAGTTACCTACATGCACTATTCAATACACTGAGCTTTTGAAATGTTTCTAAATATTTAGAAATCTATTAAAAGTTTACAGTGTATTAAGCAGTATGGTAACTTCCACACGGTTCTCTAAATAATTAGGTTACTTAGGGCCGGTTTTACAAGAGAGATTTATATAGTATAAACCGGCCCTTAGGAAAATATATTTTTCACAAATATTTGTCTAAGCCGTTTCCAGACCATGTCGAACAACAAAGTTGACTTTCGTTATGTATACGTGGACTAGTCCATCGAATTGGTCGATGGTTAGACTGGACACGAATTAAAATTACAGTATTTTTATGACAAACTTGTTTAAATCTAATGTACATTAATGGTCACCATTTATGCATAAAACTGTTTAGTAGGAAAGCAGGATAGGAATAAAAAACTTGCTGCTGAATATTTTGATCTATTAAAAAGAAAACTATACATTTTTAAAATAGATACCATACATTTATAAAATAGAAACCATACATTGTTAAAATTAAACAACCTGCTAAATATCAAATCAATTTATCCATCCATTTTAAAGTTATCGAATTAAAGCATTCAAGTTTTCAAAATTTCAACACACTGTATTTCGAAAAGTAAATGTGCTAGACTCCTTAATCGCGCGAAAAAAATTATGGAAATAATAGTAAAAATTTATCCGAACAAATTCAAGTAGATCACCAGCACTGCGAATACCAGCTTTGCATAGAATTTTAATATAGCATCGGTGGTTCAGTGGTAGAATGCTCGCATTTCACGCGGGAGGCCCGGGTTCGAATCCCGGCCGGAGCATAATAATATGAATCGCTGCTTCGTAAACGAGTGAGAGACTAAGGAGAGAGCACAAGCACGCAAGCAAGGCACATAACGAAGCAACGTAACATAACGTAGCGTAACGGTCAGATCTTTTTCGTCGCGAACCCTGGTCGCTCAAACATAACCTGACGTAAAGAACTAAAGTTCCAAAAATATATATTACGGACCGAAATAAAATCAAATCGAGTGATAGAACCGATATTAACTCCGTCAGCGGAAAATTCATCATTCGAAATGAATTTCTTGTGGAACACTTATAGAAAAAAAATCAGCCGAGGAGATCTGAGTAAGCTTTCGTAACGAAGGCAAAGGTTCGTGAAATATGTTAGAACTTGACTTTCAATAAGCGATTTTATCGCCGGAGTTGTTATAAAACTTCTACTCTTTAGCACGTTCTCAACTCCGAAATCCCTCTGGGACGTGACGTCAATACCAAGCGGTTAATAAGTAAAATGTTTGTTAATCAAAATAGAGGTGTATTATGGTTCCAGGTTTACAATTTTTATGAAGATATTTTAGAGTAGAGATCGCGTCAGATAATAAATGAATGAATTTAGTAGTTGCTGATTCATTATTGTGATAAGTGTTAATATACTCAATTCTACTACTAACCCAAAGACAATGTTTCTTTACCTATGTACTCACCAAAACATGCCTAAGTATTATGTTGGTACTAGTCAGTGTGACAGTAGTGATAGGTAGTACAAGTTGTACAATATTAAGTTATCTGGTGGCAACCTTAGGCTTCTGTTAGCTTGGATCACTATAAACTTTGATAACATTTTTGAAATTCTTTACTCTAGTTAATGATAAAAAAAATTATTACCCACTAATAGATATTCTATTCTTCTCAGTTGGCTAGAAGAATCATTCCTTGTCAATTTCACAGCTAGTAGTGGAAAATACTTTATTATTGTTAAAACGCGTCACCCATAAAACAATGACACTAGCGGCCTCACAATGGTTAAAGTGTCAACTAACAGAAATGTAATGAGCTTACTACACTGTAACTGTGTTAATTCCAGCTTCACTATTAATTTGCTTCTTAAAAAAACATTCAACACATTACACACGAATATATAGAGATCTAGAAAACCATAATGAATAATAAAGCGATTTGACTGCTGATATGATTATTACTGTTGAGCTTCCATCACTTAATACCCAACACCAGTGGCGGCTCGTGAACTTTTTAAGAGAGGAGGCTGGACATGAAAATATACTCTATTCAGCCAGTTAATTTAACCTTTGCGCAGTGACCGTACCAGCTACTTCAGTAACAAAATTTATTGTTGCCCAGCACGAACCAACGTTTAGGTATGGAGTTTATCTTGACAAAAATTTCTTTTATTTGCATAATTCATTGTGCAGTGCTATTTTATTAAAAAATGCATATTTTAGGATAAGTTATCTAAATGTGTATTGGAAAACTCTTTTGAAAAACATTTGAATATTAAATCATCTAAAACAAAACAAGCACGCACGAACCCACTCTCGTATTCTGTATTCCGTAGTTCGTATTGGTTCGTATATCATCGCAACCGCTAGGCTAGCCTCCGGAGAGTGTTGCCATTTCCGATAGTTTTCACGGTATTAGCAATTTGACTGGTAGAAAAAACGGCAACTGTGTTGAGCAGCACATGTTTCGAGAGAGATAATTGTGGAATCTAGCATCAGGGCACTATTGTCAGATTCTAAAATAAATAGTGAAACGGGGAATTAATTGTTAAATTAAAAAATTTTAGATAAACGGGAAATTAAATGAAGAATAATCAACAACATATTTCTGGTACTATTTGCTGAATAAATTATTAAGGAGACTGAGCCTCCTTAGCCTCCTTCGAGGAGCCGCCACTGCGGCCAACACCGTCATTCAAATGTAATGTTTGGAAAATAATGATTTTCCATGTCAGTACTAAATCGTTTTAAAGCTGATTAAGTATGCTTTTATTAACCTGAAAAATAATACTATAATATCAACTCATTTATGAGGTGGTAGAAAATTATGTTTATATAACGGTTTAAACAAAAAGATCGGAATCATAAAAACTTCGAATTACTTCCGCTCTTTCAATTTTCCCATTTCCTTTACAAACAGTTAATCGCTTTATCTGTCGACCATGTATTTTATGAGCTTTAGCGTGATCACAATTAAAAGAAATCCGTTGGTGAAAGGAACAATCTGTTAATCAGTTGTGGTGTTGCCATTTGTTACTTCGTTGCTTCAATTCCCATTTTTAATCCAGTTAAAAATAGAACAGTTCGTTACAGAAATTGGTGTAAATTATGTGGATGTGGTGTACTAAACAAATCCAACGGAAATACGAGTAATAAAGGTAATGAAAGTCGAGAAACGACGAGGATGATGGTGGGAATGCTGACAGATATTGTAGGCTGAGGAAACATATTCACACAATTGGCCTAGCAGACGACAGCCTATGTAGGTTCTGCCAGGAAGAAGAGGAAACCGCGGGGCACATACTCTGTGAGTGCGAAGGCCTAGCAAGGGTGCGGTTTCACTTACTCGGAGAAAAAAAAACCGAGGGCAGAGAGCTACGCAAGGGAGGCGGTATCCAGGCTTATAAGTCTAATAAAAAGAATAAAGCTAGATATCAAGCTCTAAATATAAGGAGGACAACAATAGATCTGTAAAGGTCGTCTAATATTATCTATGTATTAACACACACAAATTTAAGAATAGTTTAATTTTTTTGGATTTAATTCTAAAAAAAACGTTTTTCAAACAGACACTGCAACACCATAGGTCATAGGCAATCAAAATCGAATCATTTTATTGTAAATGATCACACTATATCATTTGTCTACCTAACCTAACCGAAAAGTCACATCTCGTTTAACTTTTGTTTCTTAAATAATTTTGTAGTTCTGTGTCATTAGATTTTTCAATGACACGTCAGTCATTGTCTGTCTTCTTGTGAATATAGTTATGTTTTTTTTTCGTGACGGCGTAGAAAAAGTATAGTAAGCACCTAGTGCCAAAAACATCTATGGTCATTCGTTTCATAAGGCAGTCGTTCTGCTTCGCTCCACTCGTGTCTCAGAAAACTCGTTAGCAAAGTAACGTTTTTGATACTTTGTAATTAATATACCTACTATAATATTCTTGAAGAGTTACAATATTAGTAACGCTTGCAATATATCTCTAATGACGTTCCACTTCCATCAATAACAATAACATGGCTGATTGCTTCACTGTAGGCTAAAATTATCTACCCATTTATACTTCAATATACTTTTTCAGACGACGCCATCTGAAAGTTGCTCGTTCTGTATTCATTTACATACCGAAAGTTGCATACTGCAAAACACTTTCGGGACGCGGCTGAAATACTACTTTGTTGAACTCGTCTGTTGCTCGCCTCGCTTCACTCGTCTCGCAGTTTTCAGACTCGTCCAACAAAGTAGCACTTTCAGTCCTTGGCATACAAATAACTATAAATGTATTTGGAAAATTTGTTGGACCAAATCAAATTCCATAAGTATATATTGGTGAACATATTATAGCTGTAATCTGTAGGACTCTAAGCATTTAAATGTTTTGACAAATTGATATTGCAGAATAATAATTATTTTTTTATTGGTGAACCATTTTACCTATTTGAAGCACGCCTCAGCGTGTTTAAATCGAACTTTAAAAAACGCGCGTGTTTTAAAGTTACCGTGTGGCAACATCAACAACTCGAGAAACGAAGCTCTAGGGGCCTATTCTGTAATCAGTAACGATGTCGTTCATGGATGATTATGGTTACTGAACGACTTTATATATTCAGTATCGTAGCTACCGCTGTTAGATAACGACAAAATGGCTCATATTTTGACGTTGACGAACGTCAGCTATACAGCAGTCGTAATCGGGTTAGCAAGTTTTTGGTTAAGAGGTTTGTTGTGTTTTTATTTTCAATATCTTGAAAACGTTGTTCCTTATACAAAGATCATATTTTATTTAAGATGGATCAACGGCTACGTATTGTTTTGGATGAATTGAATAGAAGGTAAATTCATATATAAGGGTTGAAAAATAATTCAAACAATACACATGTAATATTTTTAGACAGGCACGAATGACTAATTTTCGTGTCTTAAGAGACCGAAGTAACCCCTTTGAGTTGCCTGAGGAAGTGTTCCGGCAGATGTATCAAGTAAACAGTGAAGCTGTAATTTTTTGATTCTTGATCTGACAGGAGTAGTTTGTTTCGTTCTTGATTTCCATTTCTTGTTGTTGTAGTAGTTAAAGACCAGTAATTATAATTTCAAAGTGCACCAATAAAAAAAATAGCGTAAAGTATTCGTGGATAACTGGTCTTTAAAACACTTGCTCTATTTCAAGCACTCCGGCTTCGCCGTCGTGCTCGAAAAATTGCGCGTGTTTTAAAGACTTATACTTTAATATACTATTCTAACACTTTATAAGATTTGAAAAAATTTTTCCACAGACTCTGACCGATCAATTAAAAAGTAACAACTACTTCACGGGCTATAGGCACCGACAGATATTGAATAACACTTTAAAGTCAAACGGGTTAACACCAACCATTCTGTTTTGCAATTAAAAGGGACAACATAAATTGTAGATCGGTTTCGGCGTATTTGCGTCTCATTAGAAGAAGGTATATCTTCTCCGTAGGACAGCTCTAAGAGCCTAATACCACAAAACAGTCTAACCTATAGAAGTGAAAGTCCAATAGGATTACCTAGAATGAAAAAATGAGGTGTCAAACCCATCCACCTGAAGCGCTAGTTGCAATTGAGTTGTCGAAATAGGCAAGGCAGCTGAGGCCGAAAAACAGACTAAGGGAAGAAGAATTTCAGCGATCGCAGTGGATGGGTTCAGAACTATTTCATAACGCTTTTTTTAATGGAAGTTTGTTTTTGAATGACTAATGCCCGATTTCACTAACCATTTCCTGAAGTCAGGTAATACCTAAAACGAATTTAGGAATTTCTAAATGCAATTTACATTTTACAACGCGCTAAGTAATGCCTAAGAGTGATAATATTACTTATTTCTTATCACTTTTTGATTAATCCTGAAAGGATTGTAGTTACAGCTTTGCGAGAGAGGCCCCTTTTTGTCCCAATAACAGTATTGTGGTCTAAAATATCTGTTGCAAACTTTGTAGCATTTGTAAATCTGTTCAGCGCTTAATTCCTTTAGTTTTGGATTGCGAATAAAGGCAACCCATTCATTCAACAACAAAGAGTCATGTTTGGGAAACCTATGTCGTTTTGATGCAATGTCTGTACACCCAGGAACGCAACACTTCACACCAACCATTATAAATATTATGAATTATCACACTTGATAAGACTTACAGTACCTAATTAAAACACAAATAGCAGCAGCAAATGGCAAAAGGAAACAATCTATAAAAGACAATGGTGACAACTATATGACAGCTTTGGTGAATTTTAAAATATTTTCTTCTTTTCGTGCTAAAGGCCTTAGCTGCCAGGCCTGTTTCGACAACTCAATTGCAACTAGCGCTTCAGGTGGATGGGTTTGAAACCTCATTTTGTTTTCAGGGCCATCCTATAAAGTTTCACTTCTATAGGTTAGACTGTTTTGTGGCCTAATACTAAAATCACAATCAATACGTGCCTTCCAGAAACGGAAGTGTAAAAGTTGTGACAGTAGCGACGCACTTTATTAATTACGACAATATTACAGGAAACTGTAATAATACTTTGTCTTGACAAACTCGCCTATGCAGACGACTTAGCACTGGTTGTTCGAGCTAGGAAAAAAGAGACTCTCATGAGAAAAGCAGACAAAGCTCTCGCTCGGATAGGAGGATGGATGAGTCAAAGAATACACCAGCTTAACAAGAAGCGAAGCTTCCAATCCTTTTTTTACATGCGCATGTCTGAAAGGAGCCTTTTTTATAATAAGATACTTGTCATACCAACCAATTATACGTATGAAAATTTGATCATTTTCTCTGTGTATTTAATAAGTTACCAAAACTTCAAAGAGATTGCGTCGGGCTTCGCTTCTTGTTAACCTGGTGTATTCTTTGGATGAGTCGGAATGGATTGGAGGTAGCGCCTACCAAAACGGAGGCCATTATTATAAAGGGTCCGAGGAAAAGGAAAGACGTACACTTCGAACTGTGCGGAACCCAGATAATCCCAAAAAATATGTGAAGTATCTTGGAAAATGGTTGACAAGCTGTACTTGACTTTAAGTGTATATCAAGTATCTAAATAGCATCCATCCTATTTTTGTTACATCTTGTATATTAACTGCATATTATATGTTGATTTTAGATTCCGATTGACTGTTCTAAAGAACATTTCGAAAATTAAAGAAAAACACGGAAGAAAGTTGTAGCTGTTCCCTTAATTGATTTGTCCGTCTTATTTTTGCTCGCCACAAAACAGCTTCCAGGGAATTCGCAATTCGGCAATCGTGTCTGCTTTTTTTTCAGCGACATTGAGAATGTTAATCGATTTTATAAAAAGAATTAAAAAAAACTGGAAGCATGTGATGATTCTGGAAAAAAATTATTGATTTGTTTTAAAAAATTCGGCTAGTATTACAAAAAAATAACAGGTTACTTCATAACCGATGATAGGGTCAATTCTATAAGGAGTGGTTAAAAATTAACAGCTTGCCGTTAAATTTGACTAAGTTTACGCTATTATAAATGTTTTAATCTATACATAGTCAAGATTATGATTCAAATTTTAACATGTATGGTATCCAATAAAGAGTTTTCCGTTAATACTTTAAAAATCAATATGCATACAGACTAGCAAAAATGGGTTAGAAGATTGTCTTATTTTTAACTGTGCGTTAAAATTTAACATTCGCTTACAAAATTGCACCTAATAAATACTACATAAATACCTCATTCAAAATAGGATGCAGACGTACCTTTCGTAGCAGCAATGTGTCTTTTGCCTTACGTCTTTTTCAAATGTCCCACTGACAGTTCTCGTCAGGTCTGTACTTTGTTGTTTACGGTCAATTATTATTTTATGAAATGTGAATATTGTATCTTATTGTTATATTTATTTAAATAATACAAAAATATGCCTAGATACACGGAGAAAGTTCTCAAGTATCTTCAGTCAGAAAAAGAAGCTGGTAATTATTAATTTCAGTCTTTTCGAATTTGGCTGAATACGATCCTGATGATTTTATTTATCAAATTTAATGTTAGCTATATGTCAAAATAGCAAATGAAATAAACGATATACGTCACAAACGATGACGCACACCAAGAAAGCTATTGAGTATACTATCATATTTAATTTGACTAATTGATGGAATACTGTAATCCTTAACAGGCTGCAAGAGACAACAAAGGGTCTTTAATATGGGTGACGGCTCATGAGGGGATTGTAGGTAGTGAAATAGCGGACCAATTAGCTAAAGAAGGTTCTGAAGATGTCAAAATGGCTAGATAGAGAACACCAACTCAAATGGAGGTCGACACAAGGGCACCTCCATATAAAGAGTTTACTGAGCAAGGTAGACAAGGTACTTTAACTAGTTTTGGAACCATCGGTGAACCAGATGATTTCTCCAGAATTACCTGGGTGCATCACTGGCTCCCTTGATGAGATGAAAATGTTTTTCGGTGCCATGATAATAAAACTAATGTGAAATATAGGCTTATCGAGTTGTACCAGTGTGTCTTTCTCGAACATTGTTCAGGGACCATAAGTCCCCCGATTCCAGCCTCGTCTCAACCATTACAAATTAACACACTGAATATTTTGTTCTCGACATTTGTAAGATCGCAACTGGAGTATGCATGTGTTTTTGGAACCCGAATTATATATTCATTTTTCCGCTTTGGAACGAGAAGAAGATACTTTAAGTCGGCTTCTTATATCTTGGACGGTCTTTATCCTGTTAGAGGCACACCTCAAGAACACTTTTATTCTCGTCTTAAAAGCAGTAGTTTATTTCGTAGTCTCTCAATGCATTCAGTTATGTTTTATACAGTGTGGAAACCACTTATGGAATAAAATTCTTCATATCATTATTTTAGAAAATTATAAAAAATGCCGAGACACGTCAACTTTTGAATTGAGTTGTGCGTTATGTTGTACAGGGTGATTCACGCAAGTATGCCATAGTCGGTGTTTTTTGTTAATGAAACACCATGTATATTTGCATATTTTTGAAATCCTCTTAATGAACCGATTCCAACAAACTAAATAATGTATGGTCAATTATGAATTATACAGGTTGAAATTTTTATTTTTACAGTTATTAAGCACATACATAAAATACCTGATGTATTTATGATTTTAATACATTGAAATACATGCTTAAAATGTTCTCCACCTAGTTGTTGCAATAGCACTGTCTCCTATAGAACTCCTCCTTTGTTTAAAGTTGGAGGTGAAATATTCCGTAGTTATTTCTGTAGTTATCCTGTCTTTGAGGTCTACAATGCTAGTTGGTTGTGTTGCATATACTTTGTTACTTTGTTCTTGAGATAACCCCACAGAAAAAAATCTAACGGCGTAAGGTCTGGCGATCTAGCTGGCCACTCAATAGTACCTCTTCGTCCAATCCATTTATTGGGGAAGATTTCATCTAAAGTTCTTACCATTAAAGCATAATGGGGTGTTGCCCCGTCTTGCTGGAACCAAACATTTTCATTCGGTAAGATAGGATCTATTGCAATGGGATATAAGTTTGCCAAAGCAGGAATAACTTCATTTCTAAGCATATTTAAATATTTTTCAGCTGTCAAATTTCCATCAATAAATGTAGGACCAATAATATGGTCGCCTATGATACCGGCCCAAACGTTCACCTTTTGAGGGTACTGAGTATATGTCTCACACATCCAATTAGGATTCTCTGCTGACCAATATCCACAGTTCTGTCGGTTTACCTCTCCATTCAATGTGAATGTTGATTCGTCAGAAAAAAGAATGGTACCAAGAGCTATCTCATTTCTGTTCAGCTTATTCATC